>JASDQU010502428.1:6577-19727 GCA_032191745.1 Picea mariana
ACATGATAATTTCTAGCAATATGAGGATGTGGTTGCACCTGTACCAACATGTGTAGTGGTTCCTTGACTTGCAAATGGATATAAAATGAAAACTTGATTTTCCTATGGATATGCAATGAAAAAGAATCCATCAAATCCTATGTACTGGTTCCTCCACTTGCATGTATATAAGTAGCGAGAAACAATCGCTCGATGGTCTATTTTGATCTATGTATGAAAACAACATTAAAAATCCTTTGTTAATCTCTTTGTGTCGTGAAGTAGTTGAAGTAATTCAAGTTGTATAATAGCTAGAAAATAAGACAAGTAGCCTTACCACACTTTCTTCTATGTTGTTCTTTGTTGTTGCTGAGTCATTACGATGGATTGTGTTGGAGGGTGGAAACACAAAGATGGGTAACACTTTTTGGAGTGATGCATGAAGAAGGATTTTAAAATGTTTTTTTATTTTTTATTTCTTTTTTTGGTTGAGAAAAAACTCAACAAAAATTTCTCAGCCAATAATTTTATAATTTCTTGGCCAAGAGTTTATAAATATCTCAGTCGAGAGTTTGCTTGAATTTCACTTAGGTTAATAATTTCTCGACCGAGAGTTTTAGTCTACACATAATTTTATTGGCTAAAAGATTACTTTTTGTATTGGAAATTGAAACTCACAAAACTATGAGAGACATCTATCAGTTGAGAGTTTATATTCTCCACCCACTTTATTAGTTGAGAGTTTAAAATCCCTACCCAATATCTCAGCCGAGAATTTGTCAATCTCTCAATCAATAAGTTTTATGTTTTGAATTTTTTTGTGTGTCAAGCCTAATGTTCATTCTCTCGAATGAAAATCAGGCTATAGTACATGAACTAACTATAGTAAAAAATCATCTCCACATTAGTCAACTCCATGGAATTTTCATCAAAAGCAGTAATTTTTTCTTGTCATTGTATTATGTGAATGTTTGTTAAACTTGTAGGGATTTAACATATTAACCACACCTACACATATATCGATCTCTATATGTGTTCCAGGGGACGGAGGAGAATTTAACCTTGGGAATGACTAATGCTTTACTAGGAAAGGCTCTTGGAACTTTCTTGAGATAAACACTCAAGGACAGAAAGACCCATTTGACTTCATGAAAATTAGTAAAGATGGGATCTATATATGCATGTTGGGAAGAATAGGAGTGGATTGAGGCCCCTTGTCCTCCTTCATTTGGTTGCTTCATTTTCCTGCTCATAGCCCATTCCATTTTCAATATGGTTTTGAATCACCTTCTAAACATCCTTATAGAAACCAAACTAAGGTTACAAACAACCCTTTCTAGCGACAATCACCGATAATTCCCCCAATGCATCATTATCTGATATTCCTATTTTCTATTTGTTGATATCACTCCAAAATTATGAGATAGATCTACCTCACAAGAAGAAATCCATTTGAACCATGGTTTTCCGTGGAAACTATCAGAAGGCCAAGATATTATCAGACACCAAATCCAAAGGGATATTTTTGAGAGACCACATAGGTATGTTTACAAAAATTGGCAATCGTATGACAATAGTTTTGATACAGTTTCTTCTTGATAGGCCAGGTATGGCAGAACTGTAACTCCACACTTGTGTAATTCACTAACATGAAGCTCAATAAATATAAAAATATGACTGGTGGTCTTCCCCAATGAGTGACTCTTCTGTCACCCACGACTCTTCATATTTACAATAATGTTACAAGTAACACAATTCCAAGGATTACATGTCCAACATTCATGATTCCACCCTTAATCTGAAGTGGTGTTTGTGAGTCCAAGCATCATTATAAAATTTTAAAATTTTTCCCTTTCAAGCGATTTGGTGAAGAAGTCTGTAATTTTCTCATTTGTGGAATGACGTCTCAAGTGAACAGTCTTGGCCTCTACACGATATCGAATCAGATGATATTTTGTGTTGATGTGCTTAGTTTGATCATGGAATCTAGGATTCTTAGCCAACTTAATTGCATAAGAATTTTCAAATAGAAGAGGATTAGAATTCACTTGCTTCTCTTGCAAATCTTCAAGTATTTTTGTGATCTCTAGGAGATAGCTTATGATCCAAGACTCATGAGATAGCCTAAAGTCAATACTACATTTTGCCTATCCCCAACAAAGTATGAATTCGAATATCCAATCAAATTGAAGTCATTCACCTTAGAGTACTTAAGTATGAAATCTTGAGTTCCCTTCAAGTATTTTAGAACTCTTTTTGCAGTAGACCAATATCCTTCACAAGGGTTTTCCCTAAAATTAGAAATAATTCCAACAACAAATCAAATATCCAGTATGGTGGTGGTAAGGTAGATACGATTTTCCACAAGCTATCTATACTTGGTTGCATCCTCAAATTCATTCCTTTCCTTTGATGTAAGCTTCAAATTATGTTTCATTGGAGTGGAAACATGATTACACTCAGTGATGCCAAACTTGTTCAACAATTCTCCAACATACTTCTTTTGGGAAATGGATATGTACTTTGGATTTTGATTTACTTCAATTCCCAAATAGTAATGAAGATGTCCCAAATCTATCATCTCAAAGCCTTTATCCAACTCTTTCTTTATGGATGCAATATGGATTTCATTGTTCCCAGTTATCAACATATCATCTACATATACTACAAGATATACAACAATTTTGCCAACTTTCTTGGAAAAGAGTTGCATTCTCAATGTTGAAATGCTTGAAATTCAATTTCAGAAGATGCTCAGCTAACTTTTCATACCAGGATTGCAGTGCTTGTTTTAGTCCATATAAGGATTTGATGAGCTTACATAAATTTTTGTTCTTGTCCCTTCACAACAAAGCCTTTTGGTTAAGACATGAAAAAATTCTCTTTCAAGTCTCCATTCAAGAAAGAAGTCTTTACATCCATTTGATGAATTTTCCAACCATTCTCTTATGTAATGGAAAGTAGATTATAGATGGTAGAGCATTTTGTTGTGGGGGAAAAATTCTCCTCATAATCAACACCTTCTTTTTGTTCAAATCCTTTTTCCACGGGCCTTTCTTTGTGCTTGTCAAGTGAGCCACCTGATTTGTACTTGTTCTTGAATACCCACTTATAGTTGATTGGTTTGGTTCCAAATGGAGTTTCCACCACATTCCATGTCCCATTCTTGATGAGAGAATCATATTCCTTCTGCATGGCTTCTTTCCACTCATAATTAGAAGTGGCTTCTTTAAAGGAATGTGGTTCAAAGTTAGTAGATAAATTTAACTCACAATCATATGAAACATCCATGTCATCTACATCACCTTTGTTTGGATAATATACATCACCTCCATCTTTTCTTGAGGAAATTTTAGTTCTTGTCTTTCTGACCTCATTAGAATGAAAAATTTCAAGTGTTTTTATGACCCATTTTGGTGGACCTTTATGAGATGGTCCAGGTTGCTCAATTGATTGATATGGCACTAAGTTCTCATCAAGAATAATCTTTTCAATCCTTTCAATCACATCATCCAAGTGAACACCAATTTATGATGAAGTGATTTGAATGTCTTCATGAGGGGAAGATGGTGCTTCAATTCAAAATAAAAAGGAGATTCCATAGTTTGACCCAAGATAGGGATCCCCCCTTCAATATGTGGAATCTAATTATCAAATTCATGATATCTCTTTACATGAGTGAATTTTTTCTAGTTGTTCAAGTTGCCTCTCAATATTTTGGTCATTCTTGGAGGGTTCAAGAAAGATTACATCTCTGGAAAGGATGAATTTCTTTTTTTACTCATCGAAAAGACGATATCCCTTGGTGGTATTTGAGTACCACAAGAAGATGCACTTCTGACTCCTTACATCAAAATTGCTTCTTTGCTCCATAAGAATCAAGGCATAGTAGGTGGAACCAAAGACCCTGAGATGCCTCATCGAAGGAATGTAGCCATACCACATTTCATAAGGAGTCTTGTTTCAAGAGCATGTAATGGATACTTGTTTTTCACATAAGCTGCACATAGAATAACATCTTCCCAAAACATTAATTTTACATTCTTGAAAAACATCATGGAACAAATCATATTTAGGAGAGTCATGTTCACTCTTTCAACTACACCATTCCGTTGAGGATTGTATGGAATTGTGGTTTGATGTTTGATCCCATGTTGGTGAAGGTAGATTTCAAATTCATTAGATGTATATTCTATTCCATTATCAGTGTGAAGAGAGCCAATATGAGACTGAGCTTCATTTTGAATCCATACATGAAAAATTTTAAAAGTTTCGAAGGATTTTTATTTTTTCTTTTAGAAAGTATACCGAACACATCCTGGTGTAATAATTAATAAAATACATGATATATGTATTTCCATTTGCAGAAGGAATAGGTAGAGGGCCACATAAATCAGAATGAATCATTTCAATGTTTCTACATGCTTTGGAAGTAGAATCATTAAATGGTTGTTTGTTATGTTTTCCAAGGATACAGACATCACATTGCTTTAATTTCCTAGGAATAGTAGGTAAACCAGAAACACCATTTTTTTTCAATACATGAAGGCTATCATAATTGAAATTACCAAATCTAGCATGTTGCAAGAGACTAGATGGCATTGTACCTTCATTGTGATGAGAGAGGTATGCAAAATTTTGCGCATGTGAAAATGTCCCTTTTAGCTTCAACAATATTCCATCTTCCACTCTGATCATGAAAACCATGTTGTCATAATCCTTTCTTATTTTAAATTTTTCACTGAAGACATCAATAGAGTGTCCTTGTTGTCGGATGCGCACAAGGGACACTAAGGGCCTTCGTAACTCAGGAAGATAGAACACATCATGCAGAATAAAATCAAGGAGTATAGGAAACTTAAGCCCAATGATGCCCATTTCCGAAGGTTTGAGACTTGATTTATCTACAAAATACACTATGCCATCTACATTGTCATTAAAGTCTTCGAAGAAGTCTTTTTGGAATGTCATGTGGAAGGTTGGGCATGTGTCAAGAAGAAAATGAAGTGTTCAAAAAATATTTAGTTACTCCTATATTGCAATGGGAAGCAATGTAATGAGAAGATTCAGATGGGTTACCTGTGAGAGGATCTGTCTTCTCCCCAGTGGAATCAATGTCATGCATTATGGATTTGATTTCAGAACCTAAAGCCATAGGGTCATCATTCTTCAACTCTAGGTTGAAGAGCTTCGTCATCAATTGTATAAGTTCCAGTTCTGAGTGAGTATCATACATGTCATTTAATGTCTTCAAATCACTATAGGAGTCATTAATGGAAGCAATATGATGACTCACATATTCACTTACAGTCGTAGAGATAAAAACACATGATTTATAGTCTTTGTCCTTCCATATGATTCTTTGTTTGATGTAGGAATGGTCAATCTCCTACTCTTCAACTTTTCTTCTGACTCTTCCTCTTCATCACTGGTTTTTGTTGCTTCATAAATTCCATTCCATAGATCATTGAAGATCAAAGTGATTTTTATATTTCTGTCCCATTCTCGATATTTCTCTTTACTAGTTAGCACCATGTTGACAATGGATATGACATAATTCATCTTCTTCCACCTTCAAGCATGCGTAGCATCAACAAATTATGAATTGATAGCTATGGAGTCTCCATTGCTTGGATTTATTGGTCAAGAAAACTTTTGAGTGAAGGTACTATGATGCAAAAACAAGGATAGAAAAGAGAAAATCCAATAGTGAAAAATCAATCAGATCTTCCTTGAGTTCCAAGTCTCACCAACTCAAAATCAAACCCAATAAATCAACAACCAAACCTTAGAAATCGCTAAGAAGATCCGCAAAAAAAATTATCTGCTCAAATTTAAAGGGAGGAATATGTCACGTGTTACACTAATTGTAGGTTGTGAAGTGAAAGAAGGAGTAGTCAAGAATGTACTATTTTCTTACAAATCACCAAATTCTCAGCCATTGTTACAAATCACTACGATAAAAAACTGGGTTCAAGTGATATTCTCTATGGTTTAAAACCTCATCATATTTCTATTTCAAATTTGGTTTTCACAAACCGATGACCAGTAGACCAATACCAATGCGCCACAATCCACATTGGGTTGAGCCATAATCATGACCACCATTAGACTATCAAATAAGCCCACAGGTTTGATTAGCCACACTCCTAGTGGAAATGATGAGGTCTTGATGGGAGTACTGAGAAAAAAAACTTTAACACGTTTGAGAGGAGTACATAGAAAAAAACCTAGCATGTTTGATGTGAGCATAGAGAAGAACCCTATCACATTTGACGAAGAAATGAGAGAGTGGAAAACCCTAGCTCATTCTAATGGGAGGATAGAGAAAACCCAAGACTCATATCTGAGTGGACTAAGGAGATAGAATGGAAGATTGCATAAGGGTGTTTTCTTCACACGGGAGGAAAGGGAATGCTTATGGGGTTATCAACTTCTTTGATACCCTTAACAGGCCAAGTAGGGAAGAATTGTAACTCCACACATGTGTAATTCATTAACATGAAGCTCAATAAATATACAAATATGATTTTCGGTCTTCCCCAACATGTGACTCTATTAAAAATTTTCTATGCTTGTTTAACCATAGACAATGTCACATCATTGTCACCCAACCATAGGCATTCACATATGCCACCCCCAAGCACAATAACATTTACTTAGAATAATTCTGGCAATCCTACTCCAGAACCAACAAATAAACCCTAGCCACAACTGCTGCAACAACAACACAATAACCATACAAGAAGAGCGTACCTTTTCTCCAAGAGAAGCACACAAGAGAAATACTCACGACTACTACACTACTCCTCTAGACTTGCGTCCCTTCTAGCTGTAGTTGTTGCTCCCAGACTTGTGCACCTCTAGTTGCAACTGTAGTCTTCTAGACTTGTGCACTTGCTAAGTGAGTGTGTACAAATGAACTAGGAAACTACCTATTTATACAAAACTGTCCAGTTAACTAGGGATGAATTATCCTTTTGGATGTTTCTATTACTTTAATATTATTTATCTTGAGGTCGACTTCTCTCTTAGGATTTTCTAACATCTATTTAATGGTTCTCTTGATTTCAAAATATTCTATTCTAAGTCAAAGGTTACACATGGATGTTAATGCCTCCTGTAGCTACCAAAACATCAACACTCCCTCTTAGCTAGGGATGTATTAACTAATATGTTCTTCATGTGGTGGTCTCAAACACACCCATCCATATTACATGGCATGGGAAAGACTCACATGGTCTTGCAGACCAGTCTACAGGTAGCATAACCATAGCCACATAGGCTATCCTCGTGATCAAACATATCATGTCTCAAGTAGCATGGCCACATGACCATATCATGATCAAACAGATCATGTAAAAATTAGCATAGCCACACATGCTATCTCATGATCAAATATATCATGTAACAATTATCACCATCATAGCCGCACAAGATCTCGAATATGAATTTGATCCAATTTACATAGAACTGCACTACTACCCAAATCAAGCAGATTCTAGGCCACTACAACTTCCCATCTCACACAAAATTTGACATCTAGTTCATAAATAACTAGTAACTCATCATCTCACATAGAATCTAACATCTACTCCATAAAGAACTAGTAACTTGCCATCTCACACATAATCTAGCATCTAGTTCATAAATAACTAGTAATCTCTAGTTGGCACACCAGGAAACCGATCCATAGTGACCAAGCATCTAATCACAAGGATTAGGCGACGTAGTGTGCACACACTACCCATCTATCCCAAGGATAGGAAACACCTCCAACCACATAAGTTAGCCCACCAGCTTCAAAAGTTGGGTAACTCGCCAGCCCTGAAGGATTGACATATCTCACTGTAGTAGAAATATCTCGGCGTACCAAACTATTTCACTGTAGTAGAAATATCTCGGCGTACCAAACTATTTCACTGTAGTAGAAATATCTCGGCGTACCAAACTATTTCACTGGAGTAACTTGTCGTACCAAAATATTTCACTAGAGTATCCCTCTGCGTACTAGACTATTTCACTAGAGTAGCAGTAACTTGACGTACCAAACTATTTCACTAAAGTGTCCCTTTGCGTACCAGATTATTTCACTGGAGTAGCAGTAAATCAGTGTATCATACTATTTCACTGGAGTATCCCTCTGCGTACTAGACTATTTCACTGGAGTAGTAGTAACTCGACGTACCAGACTATTTCACTAGTGTAGTCGTACACTCACCCTGACTGATTTCACAATGACTGCCCGATCATGAACCAACTGTTGTCCACTCTATGCCACACTGCTACCTAGAGTCACATCTATAATCCATCACACTTTCACAACACTTCCTGCTACCTGGGGAACACAACACTTCCCGCTGTGTGGGGAACACTTCCCACTATCTGGGGAACACAACACTTCCCGCTACCTAGAGAATTCCTTTTGAACCAATCCAATCTTGTCCCTGAAGTACTCAAACTTCACCCTTGACATAGGCTTGGTCAACACATCTTCTATTTGCTTATCTGTAGCGACATATTGGAGCTTCCTTGCTCCCTTATACACCATATATCTGATATAATGGTAATCAATATAGATATGATTGGAAAACACTAGGTTCTCTATCAACTCCACATAACTTTGGTTGTCACACTAGATACAAGTCACCTCTAAATTGAGATCAAAAAATCCTGTAAGAAACTTCTGAATCCACACTTCTTCGTTGTTAGTTGAAAACACTGCTAGATACTCTACTTCAACTGTACTGAGCGCCACATTAGTCTTCTTCATGTTGAACCATGAGATCATAGTTGATCCCATACTGAAGCAACATCCATATGTACTCTTCCGGTCTACAACACTACCATCCCAATCTGAATCAGTAAAGCCTAGTAGGATTATCTCATGATCTGAAGCATATCCGAGTCCATAATAAATTATACCCTTCAGGTACCTCATCTCATGTTTTGTTGCAATCAAGTGAACATATCTCGACTCAACCATATACTGAATCAATGTGTTCATCGAAAAACATACATCTATTCTTGTGTTCGTTAAGTACATCAATGAACCACTCATCTGTCTATACATGGTGGAATCCACTGTCTTTAAAGATGTATCGCTCAATAAATTCAAATTTTTCATCATCGTTGTAGGCAAGGTCTTACAATCCATGAGTCTGAATCTTTTTAGAATCTCAACAACATATTTTCCTTGGTATAGGGAAATCTCATCTGATTTCTGCCACACCTCTAGACCCAAGAAATAATGCATCATACCCAAGTCTTTCATCTTGAATTTTGTAGCAAGCTTCCTCTTAATTTCAGTGATGAGCCTCTCGTCTCCTATTAGAAATAGGTCATCCACATATAACAGTAATATCACAAGTCCACCATCCACAACCTTGTATTAAAGGTTGGAATCTACTTTACTCTTGGTAAAGCCCAATCTCATTAGGAATTTGTCTGATCTAGCATATTATTCTTTGGGTGCTTGCTTAGTCTCATACAAATATTTCTTCAATCTGCAGACATGATACTCCTTCTCATGTATCTTGTGGTTGCTCCATGTATACTTATTTTGACTACTGGAGCAAGCGTCTCATCATAATATTCTCCCTCTTAATGGGAGAATTTTTTGGCCACAAATCGGGTTTTGTGCATTTCTATGCTTCCATCAACAACATTTTTTATCTTGTAGATCAATTTGGAAGTCACCACTAACTTCCTTTATGTTCTCAGGACCAAGGAAAAATCCATATCCCCGTACTTCTGATTGGATTCCTCCTCTGTGACTGAAACAAGGGAATCATCTCTGGAGATCTCACATCTCCTAGAAGTCTCTAAAGCTATGACCTATCTTTCTCAACCAATGGCATCTGTTTGTCAGTTCTGGAAGATGTCTCTCTCTTCCATCTAAATCTGAGGAGGAATGCTTTATGAATGAAGGTCTCTAGAATCCAATGACTCTCTCTGAGATTAGGCTCACTCTAAATCTCCATGCTCCCTCTGAAGCTTGATTCCTTCTGAGTCTATATAATCTTTGGAGCCATTTTCTCCCTCTGTATGTGATGATTTCCTCTGAAGTCTCATGTGAATGGTTCTAGGGAGGTTTCTCCTCCCTACTAGATTGTGAGGGTTGACTCCCTCTGAAATCTATCTTCTTCTGAGCTGGTACTTGGTGTGGCCTCATGCCTCACCAATGGTGGATTCATATTCTCCTCAAAATATGGCTTATCAATGCTATATGTATTTTCATTCTACAAAGTGTCACGAGACCATGCTAGTCTCTTCCTGGTTACTGCAATGATTCTCAGTAGGCTCTTCTGGCTCTACTAACTCTTCCTGATGATCTAAAGAGTGATCAACTGCACTAGAGGGATTTGTTCGTTCATATTTGGATCCTTTTTCTCCTTACAATCAATCTCCATATGAGATACTCTGTATCTTGCAAAAGTACCATCTGTTATTGGATAAATCCGTAGGTGCGGACACTAACCGATCTCCCTAGATCTACTTAGATCTAGAACAAAGCAAGACAGAACATGACTCTTTCCCTAGATTTTAACCATTGAATTAAATAGGAGGCAAGAACAAATAACATACCTTGTTATCGCGTCCTATGGTCTTTGTTGCTCCCTCTTCGCTCCAGTGCTCTCATGTAGCCAAGACCAAGACAACACAAACCAACCAAAGTGAAGAAAGAACAATCTATTCAACAGGTAATCTATGTATATGATCAAGGAATTATACAATAAAGTGGAAATTTCTTTATGGGAAAGAGACATGCTACTGTATCATATTAATGGAAATTAAAGATTACAACCTGAGCCTTGATGTTGCAAACTTCCTTTCGATGGCCCTTGGCTCTGACACACACACTTTCTCACTTGCATGAAGAAGATCAACTCCTTTGGATAAACTTGTTGAAGTCTCCAAGCTGTTGTAGCTTCAGTCCTTCACACAATTCTTTCACTCATTCTCCAATGAATCTTGCTTAACCTTTTCCATGAGAATTCCATCAATATATAGGAGAGAATGAATTAGTTGCTTGGATAAGAATGATCCCAAAATATTAGGGAATCCAGTACTAGGATAACCATTTGAATACCAATTCATTCTTCTAGAAGATTCCCTTCTAGAAGCTTCGAGAACTCATCTTTTTCCTTGCTTTAGGAAGAGTTCGCACCCTAGCAGTTCAACACAGTGCGAGAAGTTTGCACCCTGGCTTAAGGCAGCCTGCGAGAATGGGTCATTCTCGCAGCCAAATATACTAGCAGCCTGCGAACTTGCTTCAAAAATGAGTTTTTTTGGAAGAGATGAAAGTAACTTTTCTCAGGTAAAAGTTCTTATGAAGAGCCTGAGTACACCATCATCAATACATCATCACAACGACCAAAATCATGGGTAACAGAATTCCCACCAAAGTATGAGGTTAGAACCAGTGATAGCCGAAAGACTTTGTAAGCTGCATGTGTGTGTCGGAAACCGGGAGCACACCTAATCGAAAACCTGTGAACAACCAAGCATCTACAGAATATCATATATACCAATTATGAGGTAGGCATTCCCATATTTAGATCATAGACTGATGACAATTGTAGACCTGGGTCATGACCACCAATCATACACTGTGGATCCATGCCATCAAAATATAGCATAGCCACCCAGAATACACTGTGGATCTATGCGAAAAATTCAATTTGAAAAGACATAGCCACGAGACATACACAGTGGATCTATGTGTCACAGATTATACATACTCCATCGCAACCTGGACAAAAGAGATGATATCCAGGGTCTTCAATCTCATTGCCCAAAGTACGAATCTAACCATGTGATTACTGTTACACGTCAAAATTGCTCAGCTGGATAAGTGTCGCATTGTCCCTCTCAATTGTCGTAAGTGTCGCATCTTCCCTACAACTTTCGCAAGTGTCCCAAGTTGGTCACTAGTGTCGCAAATGATGTTCAGACATACTGCCATGTCAATGACACTAAGGAGGCACTTATAACATCTTACATGATTGATTTGAAGGAGGAGAACTGGTATACTGAAGTCAAATACCTTTTGCCACCTGAAAGCACCTCAAAAACTGAGTTTTTGGAGAGGAGCGCTCCCCCTTACACTGTCAGGGAGCGTTATAACGCTCCCCCGACCCTTTTGAGGGAGCGCTATATATTTTGAGAGCGCTGGCACTCCCTAAAGCTTACTAGGGAGCGCTACAACTCTCTGATGGCCCTTTTGAGGGAGTGCTACCTATTCTGGGAAGTTGTTGAGCTATTGAGATGAATGGGGGAAGCATCTTTTCATTCTTGGAAGGAAGTTGGATTCAAATCCCTAGTCCAACCATGATCCTAGGGAAGATGCTCAACTGAAGGAGGAAAATCCTCAACTTCCCCAAGGATATCTCAAGTGGTTAAAGCCTCTCCAAGGCTATATAAACAAGCTTTCTAATGGTGAAAGGGGATGGAAAATGGAGAATTACACCAAACTTATGATCTCATAAGTGGTGCTGGAGATGATTGGGGGAAGAATTATCAGTATGAAACTTATGATCTCATAAGGAACACACAGTCAGCCAAAGGAGAGTAATCAGTGAAGCTGCTTTTATCCAGATTGTGGAACTTTCAGGCAAGGGTTAGACGAAGAGGACTTGACGAAGCTGTCGCATTCACATCTACGATTGTAAGTACTGCTGTCGTTATTCTCATCAATATGACACGCTTGGCCTATTTCTTTCTAGTTTGTGTCTAATGTCACATGAACTTATCACTAGTTGATAGATCCATTTTCAAGCTAACATCAATAGAGTAGGAAGCGGTCGTATCTTGCTTTGTCCACAGAACTCAGCAAGGAGCAAAGGATTGGAGCGCAACTCGGAGCGTGCAGGGACAAACGTCGATAAAAAGGTACTTCTATCATCCTTCCTTCTCATGTATTAGTTTAGATAGATTTGAAATAAATTCAGTGTCCATGATAAGCATTTTTCTGTCTAGGGTTAAGGTCAAGCTCTAGAGGTCATCTACCTATCCGCAGGGAGATTTTCCTACAACAGAAACTGACGACTCCACTGGGGAGATAGCCTCAAATCGAAACCTCTTGTTTGGATTTTTCTCCTCATTGACCTTGTTCTATCCCTTGATTGTTTCAGACCTGGTTTACTCCTCTTTTGATTAGTTTCATCAA
>JASDQU010502429.1:2672-12971 GCA_032191745.1 Picea mariana
CGAAAATAGTCCACAGCTCAATAGCTTGATATAACAAACATTGCGAGCAATACTCTACAAAATAGAGATTTTGTTTGACTCTGTAAAGGAGATCGAAATCTTAGCATTTCCTTGATCAAAACGAGTATCATTTTCCATATCTCCTGGAGCACCTTTAAACAAAATTGTAACCAATCTTCATGTTACCTTTAAGATAAAATTGTTGCAGAGGCTTTAGCATTTTTCTGCTTGAGCTTTGTGGTTAACACAACATTGTGCCAGTAAAGTCTGAAATTGGTTTCCCTGAGTTCCTTAAGCAACTCTCTTTGGTCCTCCTTCTTCTTTTTAAGACTTTGAATTCTTACCCGCCGGCGAGCATTCCACTATTCTATCTGCATATTTTCCTTCTTTAACAATTTTATGGTTTTCTGAAATTCTTTAATCTTTTCCTTATCAGTTTCTTATCTCTACCCTGAATCCTAAATAATATTCAGAGGGTGGAGTTTCATTCAGATCTAAAGTAACACTGGGTTCTTTGTCTTTAACCTGATATTTTGAAATCAATTATGAGCTATGTTCTTCTTCAGAACTTGATGAATTCATAGCTCCAGGTACATCTGGTAAGTAATCTGAATCTTGCATGTAATCTTGTGTTTCTTCATGGAATTCATTGATGCCTTTATCCATCTCTTTAGCCTTAGATAATCTAGTTGAAGCTCTCATTACAGGGCCTGTAGGTGGTGTAAGTTTTCCCTTTCCTTTGCTGATAGATTTCTTGGGAAAAGGAGTCTCCTTTGCTTTTTTCCTGGTGCTTGTTTCAACCTCCTCAGAATCATCATCTATGATTATGATGTTGTCTTCTTTAATGGCAGGATTGAACATTTCTTTTGAGTTCAGCCTATACTTATTAGTATCCCTGGTTGAATTTCTCCAAGGTTTTTGTGATACACATGCACCCTTTTTCCTTTTTCCTTTGACTGCAACGTTCTTTTTGCTGGTGGATGGCATTTCAGACTTGACTGCAGTTTGAGCAATGAGATCATTATCTGAATCTGTCTCTTCTTTGACATCTTCCTCAGGAAGCACCTCATGTTCAGGCTCCCATCTAGGTCTTTTACTCCTACTCTTTTTAGTTACCTTGATATTAGAAGATTCATCTTTTACAAGGTTTTCATCAACAACATCTCGACTCTGTTTAACAGTTTTCCTCCCTCTTCCCTTTTTTGACTTATTGGATTGAGAAATAGGCTTTAAGGATTCTGTGAGCCAATTCCAAGGCTTTTGTAGTTCATTCAGGGTAGACACGACTAGGGTTTTAATCAGGACTTGATGGAACAAACTGCCCTTGGCATTAGTGGAAATCGATTGTACCTTCTTGGACATTTTTGTCAAACTTTTAAGTAGGAAATAAGGAAGGTTTAAAGGGTAGTCACCATTTAGATGCATCAATATTCTGATATGGTAGATGTATATCAAAGAAAACCTCCCTTTGCAGGTGATGTATCTGTGAATCACCACCAAGGCAGTGTGCCATTCCGGTCAGACCCAACTGTGAGGAATTCCCCTTCTCCAATCTGGATTCTACTTATTTGGAAGGAGGAATTGATTCACAAACTTAGTGACCACGTGTTCCTTCTTCCACCATCTTCCCCCTCCAACCACGAGCCTGCAAGACTTGGCTATAGTCTGCTCTGTCACCAGCATTAACATTTTTCTGATTTCAACCTCATGACCATCGAAATTCAAAGCAAATTCCATGGAAACCTGTTCTTCATATCCTTGAAATGTAGTGAGGAACTCAAACCAATCGACATCTCTGAATATTTGAGCCATTTGAGGGTAGGCTTCAAGGAGTCAGCACCTTTTGGTTCGATTCTAGCCACTTGTTCGATCTACTTTGGCACCATTTAAACTCAAATCTGCAACTAATGCCCTCGGATTCCAAATTCCCTTCTTGCAATTGTTGATATATGCCTGATGCTTTGAATGGATACCTGTATTTCTTCCTGCAGGGTTGAACTTAAAACAATTCAAACTGATCACATAATAATCATTAAATAACAGGGGATTTTGAAATGAACCCTGCGTGCGTGTATAGCGATTATGTTCTGAACATGTTGGATTTAGAGATGATTACCAAATTCTCATGGGAACACATGAAATCTTAACTCATGATCTCATTATCATAACTAAATCGGGATTGCAGGCGCACATTATGGCATGATTATTTGGCGCTACGGGAATAGGCTTATTCCCATAGCGCATTTGACAACTTAAAATTTGAAAATTCCAACGGCATAAAGGAGACACTTCTAGTTTAAACAATGTTTTTCATAATCAAAACTCAAATAAATCATCAAAAATTTTAATGCAAACTATGAAATATCAAAAATATAAAAAATGAAAACAGCGGAAAACGGAAAATGAGGGATGGGTAAGGAGGGATTAAGACAAGGGTTTCTCACTTAAACCAAGACAAAAGTAGAGACTAACATTGGCTCCTTCTGGGGATGGAGTTTTGATACTAAACTCCAAGAAATGTAGACCATTGCCTTTCCTTTATCTGTGATTCATTTATTTCCCTATGACTCTTTGTCTTTTATTCTCTGCCTAACTGTAAAAACAAGTCCATTGGGTAGATGGAGTCTTTATTAAAATAAAACCTATTGTACTAACTCTAACCTGTCGTACCTTTAGATGAAATAATGCTTCAAGAACCTCCCATTCACTGGGCCCCCAAAAATTTCAGTGTTATCTAAATTATGAATGGGGAAAGTGTTATTGTTCAGTACCTTGGTTATCTTGAAAGGACCATACCACAAATTATCAAACTTTCCATGTTTTTATTTGTCTTCTCTCCTAGCATCCCATCTCAATACCAAATCTCCTTCATTAAAAACATCTTTCTTGGTTCCTTTATCAAATGTGGTCTTGTTTTTGTTCTAATGAGCAATAGCGTTCTGGTTAACCTGTTCTCTGGCCTGCTGAACTTCAATGAGCTGAAAAATCCTTCTTTATACATCATTGGGTTCTTCTTGTTCTTCTTGAAAAAATTTCAAAACTGGCGGGCCCAATTGAGTTTGAAGGATAGCTTCTGCTCCATATACCATCTGGAATGGATATGTCCCAATAGATTTCTTTTTACTGATGCTATTATACCATAAAGCAAATTTCAACTTAGAATCCCATGTTTTTTTATTTTCTGCCAACAACTTTTTGATAATCCTTATCAGTGTCTTATTGGAAGATTTAGCCAATCCGTTTCCCTGGGGGTAGTAGGGAGTAGAATGAAACAATTTGATATTGTATTTATTGCAGAATTCAAGCACGGAATTTGACTTAAAAGCCTATGCATTATCAGTGACCAACATTTTAGGACAACCAAACCTAGAAAAAATATATCCTTCTAGAAATTCCATGATTACCTTGTCTATAGTATTTCGGGTCGGAATTGCTTCTATCCACTTTGTAAAGTAATCATTGGCTGTAAGAATCCATCTATGCTTCCCTGATGAAGCGGGATTAATTTCTCCAATGAAATCTAATCCCCACTGTTGGAACGGTCTGTGAGTAATGATTGGTTTTAGAGCCATGGATATAAGTTTCTGTTTTCTGGCAAATTTCTGACAGGGTTCACATGCCCTAACCTGAGAAAAAATATCTGAGAATAGAACTAGCCAATAATAGCATGCTCTCAGGATTTTGAAGGAAGTTGCCTTCCAATGATGATGCCCTCCGCAAACACCATGATGCAAATCTTGAAAGATTTGTTTAGCCTCTTTTTCATCCACACATATTAATAGAAAACTATTGGGATCTTTCCAAAACAGGGTCTGATCAATAATGCAATATTTTACAGCTCTCATCTTCAATGATCTGTATTTTGATTTATCTAATTCTGGGGAAGATTGAAAATTCAACARGAAAAACAYGATGTCCTTATACCATTCTGAARAAGCATATTTGTTGTTTATTTGTAAATCATTTTCTTCAATCTGAACAGAAGAGYCCTGYGTCATATCTGAAAGATGGTATAATCCAATTGCTTTGTAATTGGATTCCGTCATCAATTTGGCGAGACCTTGTCCCTTTATCAGCTGGGTAGTCTTTATGGTGATATCATATTCCAAGATTTTAGTTATCCACTTCCCCCTCTTACCTTCACAATCAGGTTGAACCAATATCTCTTTGACTGCACTGCTTGGGACATAAGCAGTAATTTTTTATTGAAGAATATATACTCTAAAAGATTTTAAAGCCTTCAGTAAGGCATAAGCATGTTTTTCTATTGGATCATACTTCAGTTCAGAATCCCTGAGAGTTTTTCTAAAGAATGAGATAGGATGCTCATGACCTTGTTCATTTATTTGTAGAAGAACAACGGCTATGGTATTTCTGATGCAAATGAAAAAATTATGAACTCCTTTGAAAAATTTGGGCTAATTAGAACAGGTGCCTGAACAATGACCTGCTTGATCTTTTTGAATGATTCTCTTGCCTCCAGTATCCCCTTAATTTCTACATCCTTTTTCAGCATATCAGTGATGTTTTTGACAATCTCTGCAAAGTTAGGTATAAACCTCCTTAAAAAATTAATCTTCCCAATGAAGGACTGAATGGACTTTTTATTTCTTGGAATGTCGATTAGTTGAATAGCCTTTACTCTTTATGGATCTATTTTAATTCCTTAAGGTGAAACAATATGTCCAAGAAGCTTACCTTCCTCCATGGAAAAATGTGATTTTTTGGGATTAAGTGATATGCCATACTTCCTACATTTCTCAAAGGTCTGCTTCAAATGCTGTAAATCATCTTCATCTAATGCCGAAAATACAGTGATGTCATCAAGTTAAATTACCACAAACCTGTCTTTTTCGGCAATGAAAGCTATATCCATAGCTCTTTGAAATGTAGCCCCAACGTTCATTAACCCAAAAGGCATCTTTTCGTACATAAAGGTGCCCCATGGAGTGGTAAAAGCTATTTTATTTTTGTCTTCTTCCATTACTGATATTTGATTGTATCCTGAATATCCATCTAGCATAGAAATTCTTTTTGTGCCAACAACCTTTTGTAAGATATAATCCATCTTTGGTAATGGATAATTATCTTTCATAGAACATCTGCTTAGATTTTGGAAGTCTACACAGATCCTTATCTCTCCGTTCTTTTTCCTGATGGACACAAGGTTTGCTACCCATTCTGAGTATCTTAGTGGCACTATGATTTTTGCTTCTAGCAGCCTCTTCAATTCCTTTTCTATTATTGGTAACAATAAAGGATTGAATTGCCTGATTTTCTGCTTTACAGGTTTTGATCCAGGTTTTAGAGGGATTTTATGATAAATAATTTATGTATCAAACACTTTTAAATATTCATAAGACTAGGCGAATATATCTGAATATTGTTTCATTAATTCGATATATGCTTCCTTCTACTTTTTTGATAGTTTCCTGGATACTTTTACCAACCTGGGATTTACATCTGAACCAATGTCACAGTCTTCCACATCTGTTTCTTCTGTTTGGATAACCACCTTCTTGGAGACATCATTGTGATTGAACAATATTTCTAATGGAACCAAACCCTTAGGAAAATGGTTTGTCTTCAATTTGATGATCTTGTGACCAACAATAGTATCTTGAAGAATTTTTGCAGTGTGTATTTCTGCTTCTGCTTCTTCATCATCTTGATAAATTAAAATGTTAGAAAAATCCTCAATGGTTTTCATAAATCTCTGAATTTCCTCATCATCTTTAAAAACCTGCCAATGTTTAATATTATTCGGGATTGAAGGTCTATGTCTAACTTCAATTTGAAACTTCATATTAGTAAACATCAGAGTTTTAAAATTGCTTGCTGTAAATGCCAAAGAATCAACTTACTGATTTAAATCCCTGTGTACAAAAGTAATATTGAATGCCAAGAAGAAGTTATCTATATAATCCCACACCTCATTTCTGTATTGTTTCAATCTTTGCTGCTTGGTTTGATATATGTTTCTAACCTGGTGAACAATAAGTTCAGAATCTCCAAAAATAGACAACTCATCTATTCCGATGTCTCTTGCAACTTTCAATCCTAACAAAAAAGCTTCATACTCACTGATATTATTAGTGGTGTCAAATTCAAGTTTATATGACATTGGAATAACCTCCTTGGTAGGGGAAATGAAGACAATACTAGCTCCGGAACCTTCTTTAGAACTAGCCCCATCAAAATACATTTTCCAAACCAAATGATCTTCACTATCTCTCACTATAGTTATTGACTTTCTGACTGATACCTCTACCATTTCCTCATCCATATGAAAAATAGAAGAGCCCAGATCATCTTCTACAACATATATAGGGTGATTAGTGGGATTATCATGATCACTTACGAAATAAGCCAGTCTGACTTCTCTGTATAAGCTTCATTGTTCACCACCAAAAACAGGTATGGTTTCATAGCTTAGGTCCATCTGCAGAGTGCCACCTACCTTTTTAGCCCAAGATCTTGAAAGAAGCATCCCAAATTTTGGTGGTATGTTAGCCACGATAACATCTTACACCACACTCTTCATAGGTAATTGGGAAAGAGTTACGACCACATCTTTCATAAGCCCAAGACATTTGACTTTCTTGGAATCAAAAGAATATAGATCATGATATGGTCTAGTAATGTCTAACCCTAATTCTTCCATCACCACCTTAGGCATGACATTATGTGAAGCACCAGAATCCATTAAGCAATTGTGTAGTATCTTGTCATGAATATTTAGTGAAATGTAAAAAGGTGGAGAGGCATCAACTTTGTCTTCAATGTGAGGTCCAATAGTAATTGCAAGATTTTCATCTTCAAGGTTGACTATATCTGAGAAAGTGACATTAGCTGGAGCTTCTAGAGCCTTAAGGACAATTTTTCTGAATGGTTCTGTTTTCAGAATTTCTAATAATGGTATTGGAATCTTAATTTTGTTGATTTCATGTTCAATATTGAAAGCAAAGACTTTTTTATCTGGTTCCTTTATATCAGCAGTGCTATCTTTGACAGGTTTCTTTAATGAATGATCTGTTTGAACATTAGGAACACCTTTGATTGCCCCTGTCTTTCCTGAAGTACTGGCTTTCTTTGTAGAAATAGGTATGTCTACTTTAGCTGCCCGAGAACCAGATCTGAGATTGTATATTTTCCCCGTGGGTTCATGCTGGACAATCTCCTCTCCATCCCCTTCCTCAAACTGATTTGCAATCAAAGTATCTTCATATTCTTGTTGTGTTACATGTAAAGGGATTGATTCAGAATCAGTAAAGTGAAATGCAGAGTCTTCTTCTATACCATCATTATCTTCCTCCTCATCTACTGCATTATTCTGAAAAGGAGGTAATACCTTTTGGTCATCTTGATTTTTTATTTCTCTTGGTAAAATATGGGGTACATTGTTTGGTCTCTTGAATTGATTGGGATTTCTATATCCACCCTCTTGTGTAGGTATATTAGGCTGTTTTTGTTCCATCTTCAACCTTTCCATCTCATAAATCAAAGTTTTCAGCATCTTTGTCATTTCATCCATTTTAATATCAGATGCTGAATTAGAAGATGAAGGTAGCTCTTCTTTTTTCTTTTTTCTATCTCTGTAACTTTTGGATTTCAACTTGTCTGTTGCTAATATGTTTGATTCCACCTCAATAGATGCATCTTGCATTAGGCCGAGGGTAGTGGCTCTTCTTTCCCTAAGCAATAAGGAAAATTCGGCATCGAATGCATTGGCAAATGTGATTTTGGCTGATGCCTATGAAGGTTTTATCTCCTCTGGAATTTTACTGTACATCAGGTTCAACCTTTTGGTAAAATGAGGAATTGATTATCTACCCATCGATTTAGAAAAGCCTCATCTAAAGCTATAATATCATCTATTGAGTTAGAAGACAAACTTATGGACCACTTTCTTTCTTCCCCATCTAAACTTTGTACGAATAATCTCATCCAAACATCAACATGCTCTACATTAAAATTGTCTGCAAAACTATAAAATGAATTCAAATGTTCTTCAGCAGTAACTGATCCTTCTCCATTAAATCTAGGAAAATATCTCATATAATCATTTGGTGGAAAAGCATACATGACTTGAGGAAGTACCAGAGGGGCATACCTAGCTGCAACTATTTGGTCCATTCTGTCTGCGACCATATTAGTTGTGTTTAAATTTTGGGGGATAAGCAAGATTGATGATGTTGTGGGTGAAACAATCCCTTGTGTTTTACAATTTATATGTATTGTCCCTCAACCTTGTCTTTCAATAGATGTAGACTTCTCTTCTGGACTTTGATCAACTAATGGACTGAGAAACAAAGGATTATCAAAATAATAATAATGTGTTCTAAAATCTTCAAGTGAGAAAGATTCACAAGATGATGTAGAAGTCTCTATTTCACTCTTAATACTTGTGATGGGTACTCTCAAATGTCCAGTTTCAGACAGCAAGTATGGAAATTCCTATTTAATAAGCTCAATAAGCAACTTCCTTTGTTCTAAACTTAATTTTGAAACATTTTTTGGGAATGAAACTGTATCAGACTTAACAACAGGCTTAGTTTCACTTTCGGGTTTCAAATCTTCATTTGCTTGGGTTTTAATGATGTCAAAAGATTCGGCTTGAGAACTTTCTGAAGATAATTTCCCTTTTGAATGTGAAGACTGACCAGGAAGAACTTTAGGCTTTCTTAGTATTTTTTCAGGGTCTAGCACTGCTGCTACAGGCTCGGGATCTGGATTTTTCCTTGTTACTGGTCTCTTATTTGATGGTGGAGGATTTTTTGGAATTTTAGGTCCTTTCCCTTCTTTCTTAGGAGCCAGAATTACTACAGAGGAGTCACCAGGTGAATAATCATAGTCTTTAGAAAATGTACAAAATCTTGTTCACCATCATGATCTGAATCTAAACTTGTCGTTTCCCCAGGGAAGTTATCCTCGTTTCTTAGCTCCCCAGAAACGACGCCAAAAATGTTAGTCCCTAAAGTTGCACTCGACTAGTAAGGGCAATCTAGGGAATCATTGATTTTATTGCAAAGTATTTTTGAGGGTTTTATGATTTGGTTTTGCTATAATGGTTGAAAACTAGGTCAAGCTTACAGCATGGCATGAAAATCAAGATTAAAACATTGCATCCCCCATTGGTTGAATAATAGGTAGATACATAGATGGAGTAAACCAATTCAAGAAAAAGAAAATGAAATATTCAATTTGTCAATTTCATAAAGCTTAGTTTCAATATATTATAAAGAAACAGGGGTATCATCTTGAAATCATTACTTGAAAATTATCTCTACAGCAAAATCTTCACTGTATAAATTAACATTCAAGAACTAAAAGCATTGAAATTTGAATAATAAATTCAAGCATGAAAAATGAAATAACAGAGTAGAAAAGAGAAGGTCTAACCATCCATATGCCTTTTCTATTAAGTGTCAATTGAACATACATGCCTTTACAATAATCTCCACAAAAAGTCTTTATAGATCTCCAAATTTTCGACCCCCATAAGGTATGTCTTTTGTCTATTTAAAATAGCTATGAAACTACCAGATCCTATTATCTAGGACAACTTTAAATTACTAGAATCAAAGAGTATCCAGATCCTAAATTATGTCACTCAAAAATGAGCTACTATTTCCAAAATAGTCCACAGCTCAACAGCTTGATATAACAAACATTGCCAACAATACTCTACAAAATAGAGATTTCATTTGACTCTGTAAAGCAGATTGAAATCTTAGCATTTCCTTGATCAAAATGAGTATTATTTGCCATATCTCCTAGAGCACCTTTAAACAAAATTGTAACCAATCTTCATGTTACCTTTAAGATAAAATCGTTGCAGAGGCTTTGGCATTTTTCTGCTTGAGCTTTGTGGTTAACACAACATTGTGCTAGTAAAGTATGAAATTGATTTCCCTGAGTTCCTTAAGCAACGCTCTTTGCTCCTTCTTCTTCTTTTTAAGACTTTGAATTCTTTCCCGCTAGCGAGCATTCCACTATTCTATCTACATCTTTTCCTTCTTTAATTGTTTTATGGTTTTCTGAAATTCTTTAATCTTTTCCTTATCAGTTCTTATCTTGACACTAAATCCTGAACAATCTTCAGAGGGTGGAGTTTCATTCATATTTAAAGTAACACTAGGTTCTTTGGCTTTAACCTGGTATTTTGAAATCAATTCTGAGCTATGTTCTTCTTCAGAACTTGATGAATCCATAGCTCCAGGTACATTTGGTAAGTAATCTGAATCTTCCATGTAATCCTATGTTTCTTCATGGAATTCACTTATGCCTTTAGCCATC
>JASDQU010502430.1:0-17999 GCA_032191745.1 Picea mariana
CGATGACCAATCCGCAAAAGGGGATTTGGTCCTTATACAATTACCGACATGATTAATCCACAATGGGGATTAATCCAATAACAATAATAATAATAATAATGACATGATTAATCCGCAATGGGGATTTAATCCAATAATAATAAGAATGCTCTTCGCAGTTACATTATTTCAACAGAAAGCATAACATCATACTTTGTGAGAATCTCTTAGCTAAGAGATCAACTACAAGCTATTGAAGCAATCATTTTAGAGAAGGAACTGGTAAATATAGTACTCAATGGTGTTCCCAAGACATGGGATGCATTTGCCGCAAGCATGAACACAAGGAAGGAGTATCCCACATTTGAAAAACTTTGGACTTGCTATGCACAAGAAGAATCAAGGATTAACGCAAAAGAGAAATCCCAAAAGAAATACGATGATCAAGCTTTCACCTCAAAGTTCAAGAATTTCAGGAATAAGAAGAAGTTTGGCTCAAGGAAGAAACCAAATCAAGAAAATATGGTCACTACAGGAACCACTGTCTTGAGTTAAAGAAAAGGAAGGAAACAAACGAAGCAACAGTTGTCGAAGAAAGGGAACCCTCAAAGAAAGTCAAGCAGGATAAAACATACTTCTTCTTCTAAGACAAGGTAACAATATTCTTCAAAACCCTTGTATATATCATGTTTACATAGTTTCTGTACATATCATGTATATCTATTTCTTAGAAGAAAATATGTTCAAGGGAAACAATGCCTATGGAAGAATAAAAGGATAAGGATTGCTATTACAATGACTACAAGTCAAGCAATACACATGAAAAGATGAAGTATGTTGACAATCTTTGGTAACAATTCATGTGGAAGCTATAATATAAGTAACAATTGCCAGATAAGCCAAAATCAGAATCAAACCTGAAGAGACCCAGAAGAAGTCAAAACATAGGAAATTAGAAAAATTCTTGTGTCACCTTGCAGAGGGCAATAAGAATGCAGATGGAAGCCTGGACTATCTTAGATGGAGGAAGATGATTACAAAATTCCAAAAGAAGAACATGCATTCATGTATGAAGCAAGGATTAGGAGGGAGCTAATCCTAAATAATATGATACATTGAGGATTATGAAGTATCGATCCATGTTCCCATTGAAAGTAGCATCCATGAAAAGCAACATGTGTTCAGTTTGACTTTAGAAGAAGTCTTCTTCGAAAAGAAGCCTTAAAGTATCCTTGGTTGTCCATCTACATCCATGATCCTATGATGAAAGGAAAAAGTTGGAGTCTTCATGGCTTGGAATCTATAGAAAACTCCATGGACCCAAGAGCTAAAGAAAAACATGAGGAAAAACATGAAGATTCCAAGAGAGAAAGAAAAGCCAGAACAACCAGTTATTATACCGAGAATCACAAGACTACCAGCTTGGTTTGAACCCACTAGAAGCAATCAAGCAGAAGAAATGGAAGTTATGATGAAGAACAATATATGTAAGAAATTGTGAAAAAGGGTTATGAATGGAAGCATTGCGAGATTCAGAACTAGTGGTTCTTCCAGAAGGAGGAGAAGACTATGATAACAACTTGTTCCCGTAAACCAAATATACTTCTTTCTGAGCTATTATATCTGTTGCAGTATCCATGGATTGAAGTTTACATCAGTTGGTTGTAAAATATTGCTCTCCCAATAGAGCATTTGAGGAAGAAGCTTATGTAAAGTAATCTCAAGGTCTTGAGGTATACCAGAAAGAGAACCATGTATGCAGATATAAAAAGACCTTGTATGGATTCAAACAACTTGATGCAGAGTATTTCAGATACAACAAAAGTGTGATGAAAACTCTCTATGACAGAGATAGTGTATCAAAATAGTTACTCAGAAGTTTGGGATGATGGATTGCTAATCCATGGCAAACTCTCATAATGACAGAAGAAGTGCTACTTGGATATGTTTCAGTTTGAGCCTTGCCACGATGTCATGAGCTAGCAGGAAACATAAGTGCAGAATTCACCCATGATATATTGTCATGATCAGAGCTATATGAAGCCTTCAGAGAAAACCATTGTTCCATGACAGATCAAAGTACATTGAGTTCAAGCGTTACATTCTCCGTAATGAAGTCCAGAAAAGAGAAGTGGTTCTCCAATATATCTCCACAGATGAGAAGATATCAGATATTTTGGTAAAGCCTCTGTCCAAGGTGGAAAAAGTTTGCGTACTTAAGAAACAAGCTGGGGCTCGTGGAGACGATTTCCTTATTGAAAAAGAAAGAAATTACTCCCAGGTTGGGAGGGAGCACTGATGTGTTATTGATTTATGGACAGTCATTTTTTTCAGTTCGAAAAATGGTCTAGGATGAGCAGTTCCTTTCCAGTTCGGAAAGTGGTTTGAGATTTCTGACGAGCAGGCATTTTCTAGTTTGGAAAATGGTCCAGATTGGACAATCATTTTCGTAATAAAAATGGTTCGATAGATTGCTGATGTACCATAGACAACGATTCTCCTTGTGGCCAGTGTGGAGGAATGGTCTAGGATAGTTATTCTTCTTGGCAGTCACTCTCAATAGTGGTCAAGTAGAATGGTCCGCCTCGTCGGGTAATCATTCTTTCGAAGTTCATAGTTGTGAGCAATTTCTAAGAATGGTCTATTTTGGAGGTTGGTGCAGGACAGTCATTTCCTTAGGAAATGGTACGCACAATCATTCCCTAGGGCAGACTCATTCTCTCCAGGTTGCACTATGTTTAGTGCCGGAGGAATGGTCCAGTTAGGTGAATGGTCCAGGTTCAACAATCAGGGACAAGCATTCCCTAGGGCAGACTCATTCTCTCCAGGTTGCACTATGATTAGTGTTGGAGGAATGGCCCAGTTAGGTGAATGGTCCAGGCTCAGAAATTAGGGACAATTATTCTTCTGTGCTTGAGAAGAATTGTCCAGATAGCCCATGGCTGATGTTTTACTTTCTGAGGGCAAATGCTCTTCCAGATCTCACATATATGAGTGGAAGAATGGCCTAGATGACTCAATTTATATCATGATATTGTTTTTATGCAGGTTGATATCAGAAGATATGATTGCTATGGAGACTGTATGTCTCTGGACAGTAGATGTATGCTACTGTGGTGGATGTGTTCTACTGGTTGTGACTATGTGTCACTGATTAAGTAGCCGTGTGCTACTTGGTGTGGTTGTGTACCACTGGATAGTAGTTGTATACTACTATGGATAGACACAGTTGTATTCTATTGAATGACATTGTTTTGATTGCCATGTAGACTATCAGTAGTGTTGAAAATGATTATCAGCTAGATGGATGGTCAGTGTACTGATGGACAAACATTCTGCAGACAGAAAATGGTCTAGGACATTTATTCTTCTAGGACGTATGTTTGGATTAGAAGAATAGTCCTTGTAGCCCATGGCGTGGCTTCCAACATCTGTTTGAATAGTTATTCTTCTAGGACATATGCCCAGATTAGAAGAATGGTTCTTGTATCACTTTGTGGAGTGAGTGACTTATTCAGCATCATGCCTGATTACTCAGATGGAGTATGGTTTCGAGAGATGATGCAGTTGATGCTGTCAGATGATACTGATAGTGATGATGGTGCTCGTTATCTAATCATGAGATAGCATGTTTGGCTATGATGATGCTACCGGTTGAATGGTATGTTTGTGCTCAAGACCATTGCTTTCGATACCTCCCTAGCTAGGAGGGAGTGTTGATATTATGATAGCTGCGGGAGGTATTAACCTCCACATGTAACCCTGACAAGAATAGAATATTCCGGGAAGTAAGAAGAAACCCTAAAGCATTGGACATAACCCTAGAAGACAAGTTGGCTAAATGAAATATTTAATACTGAGTTTTTAGCCTCCAAAATGAGAAGTCGGCCCAGAAAGCTAAGGAGAAGCAGTATAAATACATAATGCCAGAGCTCATTTGAAACACAGCTCGCAATTGCAGAAATGTAAGAGTGCGCACTGTAGAAACTGAGTAAGTGGGCAAGTCTAGAGAGTAGCTGCAACTGCAACTACTGCAACCTATATTCTCGGTTTAGGCTTGGACTTTCTATTGGTTATGGTTTGGACTTTCTGCCTTGTGTGCTAGCTCTGGAGAGAGGTACGCTACATTGATTGGCTATTAGGCCTAGGGTTTGCTTCCAAAACTATTCTATGTCAAGGTTAAGGTGCTCGGGGGTGGCTTCGGCCTATGGTTGGGTGACAATGTTGCTATATTGTTTATGGTTAAACGAGCACACCTATTATTTCTAACACCTGCAAATCCTAGCTTTTTCAGTCAACAAGTGAAATTGCTACATCTTTGCATCAAGAAGGAATTTGAAGATTGTCACTGTAATAAATCAGCCATGAGTAATACTCCCACGAGAGTAGTAGTTAGAAAAGAAAGAAAAAGTCTTGGTGTCGTCGACACCATTGCAGATGACCTATCTCACAATCTTCCTTGCATCATGTTGATTGCGTGGGTATACCTCTTACGCAACCTTTTTTGAGTGGACCCTGTTATAGCACAAGTTGTAGGTTGGGCAAAGCCCGACCCAACCACAAAATCAAGTGCTACAACTTGGGAATCTTACACCCAATGTCACCTCGATGCAGGTCCTGCACTTCAAGGGTGACTAGGTCACTCTAGGGAGACAATCCTAGTGACCCTAGGGGGAATGAGATGGGGATGGATAGAGATGGAAGTGGAGCCCCTAGAGGTCAAATCTAAATGGAGTGAGATGTGGAAAGAGATGCTTTGTAAGTCAAGTGATTGTTGCCCCAAAGGTGTAGTACTTCTCCGAATGATTGTACCTGCCTGAGACACAAGAAAATCCAACTTGCAATGATATATGTTAGTATGGATCAACAATTTAAGCTTGCTGTCCCTAATTTGCAGCAGTAGATGACAATTTTTATCAACAAATAAAGCATCTAAATCAGGATACAAAGATCTAAACTAGTTAAGCAAATCAACATCAAGATTAACAATAAATATGGGCTGAATTATGACACTTAAGAAGCAAGAAAAGATGACTGTTGTAAACATGTATTTTCCGCAGAAAATTGCAGCCTTATGGCTGTAGCTTTCAGTGAATTATATCAACAAGTTACACCATCAAAAGATGCCAACAATTAGTCCAAAAGATGTGCCCTTGTTAATACAGTTAGTGAGCAAAATTTAGGAGCTAGTCTAGGGTTAGTTTAGGAGTTAAGAGTGAATTAGTAGCTAGGGTTATGCAGCCTTAATGGCTGTAGGTTAAATTTTGTAACAACAATTAAAGTAGTGGGAGAAAGGGGACGCCCTAGTAGGGGAAGACTCCTCTCAATGTGGCAAACCAACTCCAAGCAAGAGATCTTTCAAAAGACAAAAAATCACGTTTCCCGAAGCAATGATTTTATATCTCCAATGCAAAAAATAGATGATTAGTGCCTTTACTATTGGGTTAATGGAGTCAAATAAATGAACTAGAGATTCTACTTCCTTGGGGGTGTAAATCCTCTTACTTCCCAAGTTAAGTATTTCTAGTTAGGGTTTGAGAACGAGGGGTGTAAATCCTCTTACTTCCTCAAACAAACCCTTGCAACATCAATGAACTTTAGGCAATAAATGATGGAGATTAGAGTGGGGGTGTAAATACACTTACTTCCCACTTAGCTCCTAGCACAACAATCCTTGGCTTGAAAAGTTGATAGCATAAGAGTAAAAGACCATACCAAAATCGAGAAAGATGCTAAGATAATCCACCATAAAAGCTAGAAAGCATTCATCCAAGGCTAGCGCCTCACTCCTCCATCAACCATTCACAAGAGACAGCCATAAACAAGTGCACAAGAGACAAATATAGCCAAGTGTAGTGGAAATTTCAGATCAAGTCCTCTCACAAGAGGGAGAGCTATATCCAAATGAGATCTTATGATCTCTTATTTATACAAATTGCCACCAAGGTGACTTGTCCACATATTAAGGGGTAAACCACAAGACTAGGGGTCACCAACCCTAATCTTGCCCCCTTTAACAAAGTAATATTTAACAATTCATTTAAAATTTAGTTTTGCATAGAATAAAACCCTAATTTTAGTAGGACGTCACCCCTTTAGGGGACGTTTTGGCATTTGGAGGAGGTCGTTGGTGATGGAGAAGAGTAGAGAGGCTTCCCAAAGCCACATGTCAAGCATCCAACAACTTCCTTCATGATGAAGGCTCAAGCCCATTCAAAACGTCCAGGTGCCAATGTATGTCACCTCACCACCAAGCCCTAACCCCCCTTAGATGACATCATGCTCAAAAAAGGAGATGTTTTGCCTCTCCTAGGCAAAACGTTTGAACTTTGGCATGTGGGGGCTAGGATACATCGTCCAAGTCATCTTCAAGGCCTTTCAAGTTTGATCTTCCTCATCCAGCATGCGGGCCCTTGGCATCCACCTGTGGGCTCCAAGCCTCATGGAAGCCCAAGCTAGGCTTGTTCTTCCAAAATTGTCCACCAGCTAGGTCTTGCAAAGACAAACAAGCACGCCCTCCAAGGATCTCAAGTCATAACTGTTGATTTTTCACTAGGCTAGGCTCAAGCATGAAGATTATTCCATTTTTAGCATTTTACTTGAACCATAGACAATTGCAGTTACACCTTAAACAATTTGCTGCAGTAACCAAGATCACAAGAAGAAATACCATGCACAAGTACACAAGAAGTATCCTGGGAAACTCTTCTCAACAATGGAAGCCCAAGCTAGGCTTGTTCTTCCAAAGTTGTCCACTAGCTAGGTCTTGCAAAGACAAACAAGCACGCCCTCCAAGGATCTCAAGTCATAATTGTTGATCTTTCACTAGGCTAGGCTCAAGCATGAAGATTATTCCATTTTTAGCATTTTACTTGAACCATAGACAATTGCAGTTACACCATAAACATTTTGTTGCAGTAACCAAGATCACAAGAAGAAATACCATGCACAAGTACACAAGAAGTATCTTGGGAAACCCTTCTCAACAAGGGAAGAAAGCAAAACCAATCCTTTGCTATATTCTTCAAGAGAAAGACCTCCCACACCATAAACCTAACACACAAAAGGGTGCTCACAAAACCAAGAAGTCTAGCGCCCAAGATAGGTGCACACTTCATCCCTAGAACAAGTACTTGCTAAAATTTCCAAACACACGTGTGTTGTGTTTCTTCAATGGGGGAATCACCTTTATTTATATTACACTGGACACATCAAAAGTGGTGTCTATAATTTGGCACAACAGGGCCGACCTCAATAACTCAAAATATAATTAATAATTACCATATTAATTATCTTTCACTTTATGGTGGGGTCGACTTGTACCCTTTACATCACAAATAGGGTTACAGGTAAGTCTGACTCTTAGACAATATAGCAAGGGATCTTACAAACCCACTGGGAACCACTGGGGGCACGTCCACCTGTGCTTAGCCATAGGGACGCCCACGTCAACAGATCTCTATCTCACTGCGTCTCACAGGAGAATCATCAGGATACACACTCACTAGTGCTCAACCACTAGGATCACGTCCACCTGTGCTCAGCCACAGGAATGTCCTACTCAACAGATCTCTATCTCACTAAGTCTCACAGGAGAATCATCTGGAGTATAACATCATCTCAACTCTCTGCACATAGGAGAACAATAAACCCATCACATTGGCTCCTTCACCCCTCACAGGGGTACACATCGTTTCATCTCAAACGATACACCCATCTCATGGGCATCTTCCCTTCTCAGGGGCACACAACGTTTCATCTCCGTCTTAGAGAGAACGACACACCCAACTCATGGGCATCTTCCCTACACAGGGGCACACAATGTTCCATCTTCGTCTCAGAGAGGAACTACACACCCATCTCATGGGCACACCCAACTCATGGGCTCTCTCTCAGGTCGACTTACCTAGTTTGTGTCCTGGAGGATGTCTCACGCAGCTGTAATCATCAACAATAACATCATGATAAGTGAATCCAATCAATATATGAGCCACCTAAGCATGTGCATCAAAGATCACTATATCAAACAATTAATTGCTCAAAGACACTATGTGACTTGTCAAGCTTGAATATGGGAGGATTGACGAGGTGTCCTATTGGGTAGATCTTTCCCTAGGTCAAGGAGAGTTTCCAAGAGAGCCCTCTCCAAGCCATGTAAAGTGGGTGAGGTGGTTGGGGTCAAGACTCAATGGACATAGGGCTCATGACATACAAGGGGTCGTAGTGTCTCATTCATGGGTGCCTTTGTAGAGGGTGTGTGGTACCTTCGTCCGCAATGCACTTTTTCCAAGCCCATTAATTACCATTCTTTTATTCTTTCATAATTTTAAGGAGAGGTTGAAGGTCATTGCCCTGGCGTGGTGACCAGATAATGGCAATGTCACCCACAAACACCTAGTGGAAATGAGAAGGTTGGATTGTGATGAGACCCCCTTTCTCTCAGCCATGTAATTGAGAGCCATTACCTTGGTTTGGTGACCAGATGATGGCAATGTCATACCACTAGATATTCATTGGCGAAAGGCATCACAAGAAACTCATAGTGGTCGAAGTGACATTTGAATGTAGTTTTATGTACATCATGTTCTCTCATTTTGATACGATGATAACCCAATCGTAGATCTATCTTAGTAAAGTAGACTGTACCATGAAGCTCATCCAACAGTTCATCAATCCAGGGAATAGGGTACCTGTTTTTAATAGTCCTTTTGTTCAATGCTCTATAGTCAATGCACATGCACCTTACAGGCACCCAAAGAAGCTAAAAGACGAGATAGAGTGTTATCAAGGAATTGATAGCTATGGGACATATCAGGCCGAGTTCAAGTCCATTCGCATCATCAGTTGTGTTGGTTAAGAAGAAGGATGGAACAATGCGCATGCACATGCACCTTACAGGCACCCAAAGAAGCATAAAGACGAGATAGAGTGTTATCAAGGAATTGATAGCTATGGGACATATCAGGTCGAGTTCAAGTCCATTCGCATCATCAGTTGTGTTGGTTAAGAAGAAGGATGGAACGCGCATTGTTCCATACTTCTTCTTAACCAACACAACTGATGATGCGAATGGACTTGAACTCGACCTGATATGTCCCATAGCTATCAATTGCTTAATAACACTCTATCTCGTCTTTATGCTTCTTTGCGCATTGTTCCATCCTTCTTCTTAACCAACACAACTGATGATGCGAATGGACTTGAACTCGGCCTGATATGTCCCATAGCTATCAATTCCTTGATAACACTCTATCTCGTCTTTATGCTTCTTTGGGTGCCTGTAAGGTGTAGTAATGACCGGTTTGGCCCCTTCTTCCATTTCTATAATATGCTCAAACCCTCTGTCTGGTGGTTGTCCCAGAGGAATAGGCTCGAAGACTCTTTTGTGCTTGTGAAGGATTTTTTGTATATCTGGAGGGTATGGTTTGTTGGTCTCGCCCTTAGTATCCATAATAAAGCATTCTGCTGCATAGACTATCTCCTCTTGCCTGAATATTGCATGCATATTTTTTCGCTATCACTATTCTAGGTGAATCCCCTGTCATTCCCTTAAGTGTAACTCTCTTCCCTTCCTCTGTGTTGAAGGACATCTCCATTGTTTTATAGTTGGTTGTGATAGGCCCCAAAGTGCTAAGCCACTGCACTCCTAGGATGATATTGGTGTCAGTAATGTTTACCACATAAAAATCCTGTGTTAAGGTGTATCTGCCTAGAGTCAAGTTCATTTGTGGGATGTACCTGTCACAAGCTATGGTACGGTCCCCTGCTACCTCAACAAAGAACCCTTCAAATTCCACTGTGGGTAGATGTCTCCCCTCCACCATGGCTATATCAATGAAGTTGTGGGAGGCTCCTCCATCGATCAACACTGTTTCCCTTTGCCCTTGAACCACTCCTTTTATTTTGAAGGTATTGAATTTCGGTACTCCACTCATAGAAGTAATGGTGACCTTTTTATGGCCTATCTCTGGAGGTATTGGTGTTTCATGACCCAATAGTGCTTCCTCCTCCTCTTTGAGGTTTGTTTGCATGGTATGGATAGCTCCATCATCTTCATCATCTGCCTCCTCCTCATTGTCATCCACTACCTCAACGTAGTGTATTTTCCCTTTGCCTAAACATTTATGCCCTGGCTGCCAAGGATCCCTACAAGTGTAACATAGCTGCTTACTCCTTAGATCTCTTCTTGTAGCTTCATCTAATTTCCCTTTCTCTCTGTCCATTGGTCTAGTGTCATGACCTCTTTAAGCAATGGGAGTTGCGCCCTCCTTCAGAAATTCGTCCTAAGCCAAATAAATCATCCAAGAGGGAAACCCTTGGTGTAAAAGCTCCAAAAGGGCGCTATGACCCTAGCAATGGACTTCCAGTAGTGGAGAAATGCATATCAAGCCGCCTCCAAGCAAATCAAGCTTCTTCTCTTCCAATGGTGTGCCCTACTACTGAAAAACCCTCAGATCTATACATCGAACTCCAAATATTGCACGCTGAATACCTGCGACTGGATTAGAATGGTGAGGGAGGGATCTTTCACCTCCTTGGCCAAGCTTGAATCAAGAACAAAGGAATCTTTCACCTCCTTGCTGGTTTCTAGGGTTTGTTCACTCAAAACCCTCAAAACGTAAGTTGTTTAGCTCAAGAGTGCAAAGTGCAAGTGAATAATGATAATTCCATCATGAGAGGTGCACCCTTCTCTTTCTTTTATACCTCCTTTTTCTAATTTGTCATTGAGTTGCTTTTTCCTACTTGCTAAGGTTTTTAATTTAATTTTCCTTTTAGTCACGTAATTCTTCCTTAGCCTTTTACCATAATATAACTTTAAATCTCTTAGTGACAAAACCATACTTCCCTTCCCCTTATTTGTCTTGGACTATAGTCTATAGGGGTAACTAGATTACTACATCCTGGAGCCCTTATGTCACTGAGGAGGGGATATTACATCCATCTTGGCCTTTGTTAAGTTTTAACTATGCTTTGTTTCCAAATATTCCAAGTCACAATTTAATGTTAAACCATAGTTTATCAATTTCACACTGAAGCCAAAACCTTCCTATAGTTGTGAGCCAATACTTGCTCGAGGATGAACCTTTATCTTATATGTGGGCAAGTTCTTTCATGAGGATCATGAAGTTGTACATCTGATTATGAGGAAAATCATGCAAATTATTGTGTTGTAATATATCTACCTTATGAATGTTTTAATGCAAAATTACTTTAAGTTGTGTCTTTGAGCTTGTTACAACAAAATATGTGATCATGAAAGTATAAAAGTTTCAAGCACCTAGATGATAGACTTGTGCAACTAGGAAGTTGGCCACTGCTACCTCACCAACTCTCTTCTACTCTTTAGGCCAACTCTCCTCTAGCTCAGGGGAGGCTTCCTTAAATAGGGTTGTTGGAATACTAAGTTAATGGAGTGCAAAAGGTGATTTAGAGAGTAAGTTCCAAAAAAAGAGACTTAAAAGTCGAAAGAAAAATGAGTGGATGGTGGAATAGAGATTAGTGCTTAGTCCATTGGGTGAATGGGGTCATAACAAGGCTCCAATGGGAGGTTGTTATAAAGATGGGAAAGAAATAATATGGCTGAAAAATACAAGTCAATACTACTCTCTCTTCACTGCCCTATATTGCAGAAATATGGCCAAGAGTGTTCGTATATGTAGACAACACTCAGTGCTTGAGGAGAGTACAACTATCAACAACCGTGTATGAGAAACTTCAATCCATGAATAGAGAAGGAAATGTATTCGCGAGCAAAGTTCTAATGATAACATGACTTTGAAGATGGGAATAGTACACCAACTTATAAATCTTGAAATATATGTCTAGCTATTTCAGCAACAAAGTGAAAAGCAATAAAAAGATATACAAACATCCTCACCCACAAGAAATTGTTGGTTCTCCAAGCACATCCAACAGATTTGTCACTAAGCTCCAAGGGAGGGAGTTCTCCTAAATCCCACCATGCCAAAGAAGTGAGGGAGTTGCTCTTTAACTAGAGTCTCTAGCTATGTCACATGGTTTGAGTTTAGGTTCAACGATATATATATATATATATATATATATATATATATTAAAATGAATTATTATTATTATTTTTATTTATTTATTTAAATATACTAGCGGAATCGGCAACTTGCGGTTCTTGTACTTGCATGACATAGGGTCGATACTCGTCCGCTACCTCTATAACCTCCAGGTGCGTCCACACAGCTTGCAAGCATGGGGCATGAGTAAATCGGGGTGAGAATCGAACTTGAGACCTCCTTTACATATTTCCTTCCATTTACATGACACTTGCCAATCGGTCTACACCCCTTCGGGCTATATTAAAATGAAATATAACATAAAATAATAAATTGAATTGCCCATTGACTATGATGAGCTTATTCACATATCTTTATAACAAAATTCATATAATTAGATTATATAGTAATAACTTTATATTAATATAAAAAACTTAAATAATAAATATTATATTATATAAAGTGATATGTAAGTTTATGTTCATATAAAGAATTTACATCATAAATTTCATATTTATATAATATAACATAGATTAATTATTAATATATATAATATATATTATAAACAACAATTTATAGATAATATGTATTTTTTTTTTGTAAGTTAGTAAATATATTAGGGCCTTCTTGAAAAAGTTATAAGCTGTCTATCATGCGTGGCAACAGTGCCCTTCTGGGAAACCACTGTTGGCACTTGCCCCAAAAAAATAATAGTGCCACTTGTCCAAAATAAAACGTAGTTGCCATGCAAAAAACTGTAGTGCCTCTCAGGGCGAAAGGCTGTCTGTAATCAAAGCTAAACAGAGCAGACTATCTGTAAACTAAACAGAGCTAGCTAGAAAAAACAAGAGCTAAACCCTGAAACAAGAGAGCATTAGAAACCTGGACAAAGTCTTGGGCCCGCGAAGGCTTGGGTCTTCTTCATTTTGCCCCTGTCACGGTCTGCAATTGCCTGTCGGAGGTCCTGGAGAAAGGCCATCAGAATGTCCACCCTACTCTATCGCTCGGCCTCCTTCTTTTGCAAATCCTGAAGTGCGGACTTGATGTCCTTCTGTCCTCTGGTGAGTTCGCACAGTGAAGCTGTGATCTCTTCCCGGTTAGTGCACTTGTTGCAGGTAGATGGAATTGGGGAGTCAGACGAGGTAGAGGGGAGGGGTGAGGGAGTGGAGGTAGCTTCAAAGGGGTGGCGAGGTGGGTAGAAAGCAAGAGGCAGGCGACGAGGTGGAGAGGGAGGGAGGTGCGTAGCCCAGAGAATTCCCCATGGCGTCAAACCATTCTACCCGGCATCCATAGGGATTTGAGAGCGGTGATAGGTCCTGGGTGGCTTCTTGAAGTCGCTTTACGGGAAGGGGAGCTATGATGGGAGCCAAGTCAGGGAGAGCAACGTTATCAGGTGGATGGTCGGAATTTGGCATCTCTTTGCCCCTGGCTGTGTACCAGGCGGCTCCTTTCCTGGATTTACCTCTCAGACGGGGCATGGTGGGAGCTATCGGCGCCTTGGGGACGAAAGCGCAGAGCAGAAGGGTTCGTGAGGTCGAATGCAGAACTCTCCAGTGAGGGAGAGGAGGAGGAAGTTGCGATGGCTGGAGAGGGAGAGTGCTGGGAAATAAAGGAGGATGAATGCTCCCAAGCTCGGTTGTAGGGGCGCCATATCTGGGGAGAAGAAGTGACAGGTAAGGCGACTTGCACGGCGCCATGGGAGTTCTCACGCTGCAAAGCTTCTAGCTCGTGTGGTAGGCTGGCCGCAAGGATGGTCGGATGGGTGGCGGCGACTGTGTTTAAACTGTGAGGTGATGGGCTGGGGGGACGTGTTCCATCTGGCATCAACGGGCTGTTTGTCTGGCCAGGTGGCCTCCCCGTGGCCTGTCCACGCGTTATACCTTGTGGCACCCCATCCGAGGGATAATTTGTAATTATTAATACATAACATAGACAACAATTTATTTAACTATCTCTTACTAAAATCATAATTGACGACTTAGTTAGTTACGTGACTTTGTGTTCCTCACTAAATATATGATTCAATGATTAATGCACCACAACCCGAAGGGTTAGCTCAAGTGGTTTTGAGCCAGACGTGAAGCTATCCCCAACGGAGGAGGTCATGGGTTCGAATCTCTTGTTCCCCCTTGGGGTTAGGCCTGTCGCAGACATCAGGGCCGATGGTTTACCTTGTTTACCATCCACGAAGTGGGGAAGTACTTGGGGTTTTCCCGTGCGATATTACCTCAGAAAAAAAAAGTGCACCACTTCGTGTGGGTGGAGGGAGACCGACAAGTTGGGACTCACGAGCAAGTTCCATGCGCGAGCGGAGGGAGGCCGATAGGTTTCCACTTGTGAGCAGGCTCCATGAGCGAGAATGCGTCGATCCATATTTGGTTTGGGCTCCACAAAACAAGAACAGTCGTAGAGACATGACAGAATGACCTTATAGACAATATATTGGCAATGATTCATAATCAACAGCTTAGCTACCCTATGGGTTGCACGATCTCTACAACGATATCCATATATACGTAGGATGGGTCGCGAAGGGCACATTTGACAATTGTATGGAGACTCAAGGTTGAAGCAAACATAGAAAATCGAACCTAAACCAAACCTTAGCTGAGCTTGTGTTAAACTTGAACCATTTTTTGAGGTTCGTTGAACTTCGAACCTCAAGGTTCAAGTTCGATGAACCCTGTGTGACTTAGGTCTCTAGCTCAACCTCTTGTAATAAAAAAATAATATTTCCTTTATTCTAGAAAGCACTAGAAGTGTACAAGCCTCCATCAAATAATCAAGAATGGAGCTTTAGCATGAAGAAAAGTCAACCTCCACATAACAACAATAAAGAACTTTACCCATGATATAAGTGGATGGCCCAATGCCATGATATCCCCACATACGCCATCCTTCTAAAACAACTCCAATAAAAATGGCCCAACTCATATGTGCATAAAAAATGACATAGAAGGATTCATCTAGTGCAAGTTTTACTCAATGTAGTAAAGCAACTCCCTTAAGTATCATGTCCAGCTCAACATATTGGTCATGTCCAGCTCAACATATTGGTTAGCGAGTGGAATGAGCGATGGGCCACAAAATATTTCAGCTGACTTGTGAATGTAATGTGGAAAACTAAAGCGGCCCACCAATGTATGATGCCATGGTTCATAAGGTAAGAGTGCAGCTCTTTGCATTAAGATAATAATGTGAGCATGTCCCAATTCACAATTTCATGGGTGTATGCAACGACCATTGTATGAATGAATGAAAGGGGGTGGCCCCATATCATTGAACAATGAAGGTGGCTCCATTCATAAATCGGCCAGCTAATTCAAATCAACAAAATAGTTAACAATGCTCACGACTTGGAGAAAAATGCTCCACATAATATGCTATTGGCATAAAGGTGGTTATGTCCATGGCTAGCTCCATCATATAACCATGCATCAATCCCTTCATATGTTTTTCAAGTCAAAACGGGTGGCCATGGTAGGAAGGTGGTTCCCTAAAATTTGAGATGTCATGAGTCAAAACTGTCACATGAAAAGTTCTTAATAAAATATTAGATTCCCACCTTCACATATGTGTCCTTTAAAGTACATGGGTATATGTATGAAGGCGGGGACAGCTCCATATAACATTTAACAAGTGTGCCCCACTATCATGGCATGTCTTCTCATAACTTTGGTTATTGATGACATAGGGGTGACCCTATATATAATATTATAACAACCTCTTAAACTCATAAGGTGAATAGCCCCCCTCTAATAAAATAGTATAAAATCATCTCCACATATATGCCCCTATCCAAGGGTATACTTTATAAAGTTTTGTACAATGGGAATGCAAATGGACCCTCCTAGTAAACCCCATCATAAGCCAAAATGAAATCACCACTCAACCAAGGAAAAGTGAGATTCTCCCAACCAAAGATCTCCATCAAGTGATCAAATGCAATCAACAAGGGGCTAGATGAAGAGCATGGTGCACAACTGAAGCAACCTCCACCATATCCCAACCTTTGGAAGGCTAGTATCATGATGCCAACCTGCAAAAAAAATCTGTATCATGTGATGTATAACCCCATGCAGTATAGGTGGTAACAGAGGCCTTTGTTGTGAGCTTTTGGACTATTTGTATCTTAATGTTATATACAAAACTGAGTATGTTATAGATCTATCTATGTCTAATTTAATTGAATCTGTCATCTATTCCCCTGGCATATTCTTAGAATGCTTATTTCAACTGGAAAAATATCAGTAAGGTCTCTGAAGTTTGAGCCAGACTTAGCTTCATTTATATGGGCGGGCATCATATAGACTGTTAGATTTAATAATTTGTCATTTTGATTGTGCAGAGCTATGTTTATGCCTGTGAAATGGGTGACAAATTGGGGTAATTGTGATGTTTTGGCAGGAAGTCAAGATCCATTTTAACCACCTCTGAAGCAGAGAATTTGGCAGTCATGGTAACACGGTTCTTTTTAGATCGTAAACTTCTTTGTCTTTCTGGCATTTTGCAAGAATGCCTATCATCCATTGTGAACTTCTTCACAGATGAAGAATGGCTTGCCAGCTCAGACATAATTGCTTTCTCTCTTTCTTGCAGGTTTGTGCAGAACATTCTTTATACATTTGACTAAATGTTGCTTTTTTCAACGCTTTTCTTGTGTTACTGTTTAGTTTACGATGTGAGATTATTTAGGCTACTTTATTTCTTTATACACTTTCAGAAGGCCTTATGATTCTCTTAATACTTCTTTGCTCTTGTGCCATTTGTATTTTCATGAAGAATATCTTTATACATTTGTATTGTTGTTGAATGTGAGGGTGTTCTACAGTTTGAGATTGTGCAGGCTTGCTAGCCAAGGGCCATTTTTTAGAGGGAATCCATAGAAAGATGGGCTGTAACTTTTGCATTTATTCCTGTATAAATTGTTTTGTCTCTTATCAGTATTTTGAGTTGTTGATTCTTCAGCTTGCAGTGTTCTATCAATTATACCCCTTCCTTAAAAATAAAGTTTGAGAAGTACATGGGCAGAATGCTATGTGACATCCAAAAATTATTGGGATAGTATTCGAGTCATGCATGTAGTCTCTCTTGATTAATTATGTTTGAACTCTATGTAATTTTTCCGTTGACTCAATTAGGCAGTAGTCATTACAAAGGTGTCTTTGTTTGGTGATATTATTGGCATCATTCATTTCTAAATTTTGTTTTATCTCAATGGCAATGGTTTGAAATACACTGAAACTTTAAATGTATATTTCTTCTTCTTTAGGGTTGCCATTTTGTATGAAGTTCTGCTTCTAATCCCAAAAGAAAAACCTGAACCTTGCAAGCTTAATCTGGATGTCTCAATCCAGATACCTTGAAGAGCATATAATCTAGATGAATATTATCTGAGACCTTTTGTTCCCCGGTCCCCCTCTAAAGTCGATAAAACTTTTGTTGGGACAAAGAATACATTGAAACACCCTTTCAGAAGGTCAAGGCTGAAAATAAAATGAAACACAACTTTTTGTTCGGAGTTAGGGTGTGTGTCTGTGACAACCTAATAGTTGTTAAAATTTTGGTATGCTCGTTTAACCATAGACAATGTCACATCATTGGCACCCAACCATAGGCACAAGGCCACCCCCGAGCATCCTAACCTTTACTTGTGTTAAATTTATATGCAGCAGCGAGAGCCATTCTCTTGGAGGATGGCCAAGACCCTAGATGTGTTCTAGGGCCCCTGGATATGTTCCAGGGAATCCTTGCTTCGTGCTTGGATTGGATGTGTTCCTTGGTGGTTGATACAAGACCCTAGATGTGTTCTAGGGCCCTCGGATGTGTTCCAGGGAATCCTTGCTTCGTGCTTGGATTGATCCTTGGATGTGTTCCTTAGTAGTTGATACAAGACCCTAGATGTGTTCCAGGGAATCCTTGCTTCGTGCTTGGATTGATCCTCGGATGTGTTCCTTGGTGGTTGATGCAAGACCCTAGATGTGTTCTAGGGCCCTG
>JASDQU010502431.1:1360-17576 GCA_032191745.1 Picea mariana
ATTCTTATCTTATTGGAAAGACACTGAAATTTTATCGACATTGATGATTTAAATTGGTATTGTAATGTGCAAAGGCATTGTTGCTGTAAATGTTATATTGTCATTATAATAGGTAAAGGGTAATGTCAATATAGCTTATGGTTGAATAAATAGAGAGTAATGTAGTGTTAGATAGCATTTAATGAGTACTGACATCGATATATATATTGGAATATATGGTAATGATTGTTAATGTAATGTTAGGGCAATGAGGTGAATTAAATTAGCATAGATACATCTTGTTTTGTTTTATATTGTTTTAATGGAATAGTTATGGTTTCCTTCTCATAGATCTAGATATTTATATGATTTATTGAATGAAAGGTAATGTAATAACATGTTAGGTTAATGAAAAGTAATATAATGAAATGTAAATGTATGGTAATAATTGTTAAAGTAATGTTAAGATAATATGGAGAATGCTTTATGTTAGTGCTAACATTCATGGTAAGGTAAATGTTAGTGGGTTTATCATTATGGTAATGATATCGTTGCTCAATTGGATTTTGTTTTTATTGCGTATTGGGTTTTTCTGTGTTGCCCTTAATTCTGGCGGGCACCCTTATCCGATGGGTTCCTTCTGCAGGGTGCTTTTATTTGATCGGCTTAGGGTTGGGGTGTTAAATTTAGGGTTAATAAAGTTGTGGTTTATTTCTATGCTGACGTTTAGGGTCGGGTTAATTTCAGGGTTAGTACTACAATTGGAATTGTCCAAACTCACAGTTGTATGATATCAGACTCTTCGATCTGATAAAACTAGCTGCTCTGTATATAAGTTTGTGTGTCTGATTTTTTCTGTGTAAAGAATCCAATGCCATATCAAGAGTCTTGGGCCCTTTAATGGCCTGGTTTCCACTCTTGCGACACACCTCTAAGGTCGTATCAGTAGTTGCGGGCTCTTTAAAGGCAGAGTTCCCACCACTGCGACCTCCTGACAGAGATTACTAGTTTCTGCTTGAGCAGTTAGCCAGGAGCCTATCTGACATTCTCTCTCTGCAGAGAAGAGAACTAAGATTAAATGCCCTGCTTTCCTGTGCAGAAATAGTAAAATCTACTACTATGGATTCTTCCATCTGTGTTCATACTATGCATAACACAGTATGTCATCTAATGCTTGTAGTTACTTGTTGTGTGCCTTATGTCTCCTTGTTGTGATCTTCGTGGCTGCGTCTTGTTATTCGTCGGGTGGCGAAGTAGAGTCGAATATGTTTATTCCCCTTGTACACGCGCACACACTTGTTAAAAACAAAAAAAATAAAATTCCACTTGTTATATGAGGTTTGTACTCATGACGAATAGGAGGTTCATTACATATGGTATCAGAGCGGCTTCGACCCATGACTTGGGATCGCTACGGCTTTCATTGACATGATTTGATTATACTGTTGTCGATTGAGTTCATTGTGTGCAGGTAGGTAATCATGGTTAGAGGACATCGCAGAAGCAGACGACTGGGTGCTAGGGGAGGAGGCGCGACACCTCCAGTAGCATCCACGCCTGAGGGGTCTAACCCCCAGGGAGACGAGCAGGTTCTCGGACAAGAGAAGATAGCAGTTGGCAATGTAGTTGGGATTATGAGATCTTTTCAGCGCATGTCTGAGGCACTAATCAGCTGCTTGGACAGAGATGAGGCCAGGGCGCCGGCACTCGCTGAGGTTCTTCCATGCGCACCAGCCGTTACGGGTAGCATTCATCGTGAACTCGAGAAGGTTAAATTTCCCAAGTTATTTAGTTCTCCGAACAGCGCAGCCACTGAGGCATGGTTGGAGAACATGTCGATGTGCTTCGCACTTCATGATTATACCTCCAACATGAATGTCCGCATGGTGGTCTTTCAACTGAAGGGAAGTGCTCTTCTATGGTGGAAGACACTCCTACCACAGCTGGACATGGTCGTTGAAGACCTGTCATGGGAAATGTTCGAGGAATTGTTCTGAGAGAGGTACCTTTCATAGGAAATCATTGAGCATCAGCTCAATGCATTCAACGCCTTATGACAGGGAGGTTGTATGGTGCCCGAGTACGAGGCACATTTTATGGAGGTTCTCCGGTGTGCTTCGCACCTTAACACGAAGAAACCTAAGGTCAACAGGTTCGTGTTTGGCCTTAACGACAGCCTACGTGCGAAGGTTAGGATTTTGATGCCTCAAACCTTGCACGATGTCGTCCAGAAGGCCCTCATAGCAGAGGAGGAGATTATCAGTGGAGGTCAGACCAGGACTCTAGCAAGACCNCCTCAGCAGTGGACCCCTTATCGGGACCACCTCATTAGCAGCAGCGTCACTCACAGCAACAGCAGTTTAGGCCTGTTCAAAAGAACAGACCAGGGTTCCAGGCCGGTGGGCCGTCATCTTCTACTTCGGGTACCAAGACTATTGGGCTGAAGAAGGGGTGTTGGAAGTGTGGGGAGCCACACTACCAGCGCGACTATCTTGTGGAGAGGACCAGAGAATCGGGATCAGCCGGACCCACTACAGTGGGAGATATGGGCAAGGCCCATCGAATTCATGCAGCGGTGAATAACCACCAGGTAGAGCACCAGTCGACTGTGCTCGAGATGACAGGTACTGTCGCTGACTATACCCTTAGTATTTTGATTGATCCCGGTGCTACCGAGAGTTTCATTTCTGGTGCAACGCTAAAAAGGATTAAGGTAAAGGCAGTCAAACAGGATGAGTTTAGCTTCGTTGAGATGGCTTCGGGAGCCAAACAGAAGGTTGGATGAAAGGTTACGGGCTGTACCCTTAACTTGGGAGAGTTTGTCACGAGGGTCAACTTGTATGGATTGGTTGGAATCGCATGAGGCGATACTCAACTGTAAGACGAAACGGTTGAGCCTGGTCGATGACGAAGGACAGAGACATGTGATAGTAGTAAGGAACCAGGGAGTTTCTCTAAGGTTCGTCTCTTTCTTACAGCTACGGAAGAGTATGCGCAAGGGGTGAAAGATTTATGCAATCCTTGCGCTAAACGAAAAAGGAGTAGCGGAAAGGTCTAGAACACTTTCCAGTGGTGAAGGAGTTTGCGGATGTATTTCCAGAGGAGTTACCTGGGATGCTGCCGGAGAGGGAATTGGAGTTTACCATAGACCTAAAACCGAGGACTGAACCGATAGCAAGAATGCCTTATCGGATGTTGACCCCAGAGTTACAAGAGCTGAAAATGCAACTGAAGGAGTTGTTGGACCTGAGACTGATACGTCCTAGTGTGTCACTGTGGGGTGTATCGATTATTTTCATATGAAAGAAGGACGGATCGTGGAGGCTTTGCATTGACTACCGTCAATTGAACAAGGCTACGATCAAGAATCAATATCCCTTGCCAAGAATTGATGATCTGTTCAATCAAATGAAGGGTGTGACGGTGTTCTCCAAGATCAATTTGCAATCAGGGTATCACCAGTTATGGATCAAGGAGGATGACGTCCCTAAGACCGCCTTTAAGATGAGATTTGGACATTACGAGTTTATTGTTTTACCGTTTGGAGTAACGAACGCCCCAGGGGTATTCATGAGTTTGATGAACGGGGTGTTCCATGAGTACTTAGACAAGTTCGTCTAAGTATTCATTGACTATATTTTGATCTACTCTCGGATGACGGAGGAGCATGATGAGCACTTGCGCTTGGTACTACAGTGTCTGCGAGAGCACAAATTGTATGGGAAGTTTTCCAAATGCTCTTTTTATCAATCGAGGGTTCACTACTTAGGGCATGTCATCTCCGGCGAAGGTATCGTCGTGGATCCAGCCAAGGTCGAGGCTATTATGGAATGGCCTGCACCGACGAATGTCACAGAAGCGCGTAGTTTTATGGGTTTAGCAGGATACTATCAACAGTTTGTTGAGGGATTTTCGAAGATAGCAAATCCGATCACGGAATTGCATAAGAAAAACAAGAAGTTTGTTTGGACCGAGAAATGCGCAAAAGCATTTCGGAGGCTTAAAGAGTTGTTGACAACAACGTCGATACTAAAAGTCCCTGACATGGACGTAGACTTCTTGGTATGCACTGGTGCATCCAAGAAAGGTTTAGGTGAAGTCTTGATGCAAGACGGACGAGTGATTGCTTACATTTCAAGGAAACTGAGAAGGCATGAGGAGAACTACACGACGCGTGATTTGGAGTTATTAGCCATCGTATATGCCTTGAAGGTTTGGAGGCACTACCTTGTTGGATGAAATTTTGAATTAAAGACTGATCATTGTGGACTACAACACATTTTTACGCAAAGCGACCTGAATGTGCGACAACGACGTCGGTCGGAATTGCTTAGAGAGTACAATTTTGAGATCACTTACATAAAGGGAACAATGAACCGAGTGGCGGATGCTTTGAGTCGGAGGGCGCACATATTTTTGGTGTTGCCTCTTCAAATGAATCTACGTGAGAAGATTCTCACTTTATAGCATGATGATGACTGGTACAAAGAGGTCGAGGGTTTTATCGGACAAAACACCATGATGGTACCACGATACGAGGGATTTTCATTTGATAGCGATGGGTTATTGAGGGTTAGAAGTCGGATTTACATACCGGCAAACGACGAGTTGAGGATGTTGATCCTGAGCGAGGCTCTTAGAGCAGTTTACATGGCTCACCCAGGAGTCATGAAGATGAGGGCAGACCTTAAACCCTTATTCTTCTGGAAGGGAATGAAGGTCGACATAGTCAACTTTGTGGCTAGATGTCTAGAGTGTTAGTAGGTAAAGGCTGAACATAGACACCCGGCAGGATTACTTCAACCACATGCCATTGCGGAATCAAATTGGGAAGTTATTTCGATGGATTTTATTGTTGGATTGCCATTGATGGCAAGGAGACATGACTCGATTTTTGTAGTAGTAGACACTCTGATGAAGAGTGCTCACTTTATTCCTATTTGTACGATGTATCAGGCACCTTCCATAGCTAAAGTTTTTATTAGTGAGATTGTGAGGCTAGATGGCGTGCCTAAAAGGATTATATCCGATCGAGGATCGATGTTTACTGAACGATTTTGGATGAGTTTCCAAGAGGCCTTGGAAACTCAACTTAACTTTAGTACTGCGTATCACCCAGAGACTGACGGACAGACAGAACAAACCAACCAAACCTTGGAAGACATGTTGCGCATGTGTGTGATGGACCAACAAAAGCGTTGGGAGGAATTCTTACCTCTAGTAGAGTTCGCTTACAACAACAGTTACCAGAGCACCATTAAGATGGCACCTTTTGAGTTTCTTTATGGGAAACCGTGTCGGATGCCCTTGAGTTGGGATCGGCTTGAGGAGAGGGTCCTGGTGGGACTAGAAGCGATCCAAGAAATGGAAGAGCAAAGGAAAACCATAAGACAAAGTATTAAAGAAGCGCATGATCGACAGAAGAGTTATGGCGATGCACACCGAGTCGACCGTAGTTACGAGGTTGACAATCGAGTATTCTTGCGGGTTAAACCACATAAGAGTTCGATCAAGTTTGGAAAGGGAGCTAAACTCTCTCGTAGGTTCGTGGGACCTTTCGAGATTGTGGAGAGAAAGGGGCCCATGGCCTATCGACTAGTCTTGCTTGATTCCTTGAGGCGTATGCATGATGTTTTTCATGTATCTATTTTGAGACATTACATTAGTGATCCTACACATGTGATTGACATGAGTTCCTTGCAGATATCGAATGAGAGAGCGCTCACGGCTGAGCTGGTCCACATCTTAGATCACCGCGTTCAACAGTTACGATGTCGAATGGTAGACCAGGTCAAGTTCCAGTGGGACAATTATAGTCCACACTCGGCGACCTGGGAGGATGCATATGATATGCGCCAGGAGTTTCCATTTTTGTTTGATTGATAAACTTATGATATTGTGATACACTTAGTTCAGCATTTATACTATGAAACTTCAGGATGAAGTTTAGACCAAGAGGGGGTGTATGTAACATCCCGCTATGACGCACTGGTGANTATGAAACTTCAGGATGAAGTTTAGACCAAGAGGGGGTGTATGTAACATCCCGCTATGACGCACTGAGAAAACTTATTCTTTGAGGACACTTGCTCGCAAGTGATCTGGACTTTTATGATAAGAAAACATTTATCCTTGATTATGATGCAATATGATAGATGAAATGATGTTTTACTGCTTTCACATGGACGGGTGTTATTGACTCAGTTTTACTGAGTGTGCAAGGTTTTTGACCTTGAGGATGCAGAGGCATCGACGGAACCCATTGGACTCCGGATCGAGTCAGGGAGTGTGCTTTGGGGTTGATTGTTTACTGTGATTTTAGTATATTTGATTTGATGATATGATGTGGAAATGTTCTGATACGATTATTGATGATGCAGGATGATGATAGCTTGCCGACTAGACTCACATATGAAGTAAAGGGGCCACACACGATCTCCAAAGAGGTTGAGGGAGAGGTGTGGACAACAGCCCTGCCACAGCCTACTAGCACTCTCGTCGTGGCTGGAACTGTAGGTTAACGATTACCTAGTTTGAGAGGATCCACGATGCCGTGAGGGAAGACTGCGATAGTTGCTCACGATGATTCTAAGGGGCGTGCAATAAGGCGGGGCCTTATTCCTTAGAGACCTTAGTCTCCCACAAGTTCACCTGGAGGAGTGTTGACTCCAGGGGTTATAGATGTCTACCAATCAGTCAAGTTGGCGAGTGGCACCCTTGGAGCACGTGGTGCATCCTGAAAGGAACGCCACCCGAAAGAGACACAAGTTAGCAGGTGGCACCCTTGGAGCATGTGGTGCATCCTGAAGGGCACGTTGCACAAAAGAAACAACCGACGGGAGTGGCACCCTTGGAGCACGTGGTGCGTTCTGAAGGGCACGTCGCATTGATGTTGAGGAAGGAGCAAACCTAGATGGCCCTAAGACATTTAACACCTTAATAAATTCTTAAAATGACTTTCCTAAATAATTGTCACCCAGTTCAGAATCTAAACCTAAGTCTAAAACTTCTCTAGGGTAAAATTTTGTTAAGCCTTAAGAAAAAGACCCTAAAAAAAATAAATAAATAAATAAAAATAAAGATATAAACTAAAACCCACTTAAGTAATAATTTTAATCTTCTTAAATTAGAGGGTAAAATGAAGAGAGGAATAATTTAATTAAAATCCGTGGTTTTAAATTGTAAAGAGGAAATAAATTATTTAACTTATGGAAGTATAAAAAGATTTTAAATTAATAATAAAGGGAAAAGAGTAAATAGCGCAACTGTCATTTTGGCTCTAATAAAAAGGGGAAAGAAGGGAATAATAAAAATTAGGAAACTAAGTAATGGAGGAAACATAATTAAGGAAAGTTGGGAACTTATGGTAAAAAGAGAGGTCAACATAGTAAGGAATCTGCAATTAAGAACCTTCTAATTTGAGCTAATTTAGCAACTTCTTTTTTAGGGAAATTATTTAAAACATGTAAGGGGATCTAGGAACACCTAGGAGGAAATTTAGGAGCAACTCTAGGTGGGTGAGGGAAATGAGTAATTTAATAATTTAAAGAAAATAATCATTTGAGGAAAGAGGGGGATGGACGACACTTGTGCGAAGGAGAATATTTAGAATATTTTTATTAAAACTAAATTTCATTGTGATCTAGGGAAAGTTGGAGGTTCTAAAACTTTATAAAAGAAAGGGAAGATGATGAAGAAGGGGATCGGCTGTAAGTGTAACGTTACGCTGCCGGAATTGTGACTTGACAAATTACTTGTGGGGAGTTGAGATTTCCCAGCTCGGATAGGAGTGGTAGCTCGGCCTTGCGAGGTGAGCTGGGAGCTAGACGTACCATCTGGATAGTGTGTGGTAACTTTGTGGCTTGGGGCGCTAAGGGGGAAGCAGAGTACCCCTAGCGTTGGCTGGGAGGTACCGTTGAGGTCTCGGCGGTCACCGAGCGGGAGCGGCACAGAGCTCAAGTGCGGGATAGCATTTTCGGGTTATTCGTCGTCGGTCACAGGTACGCAAGTGCATTTGTTGTTCAAGAATAAAAGAAAATTTTTTTAAAGCTGTATATGAATCCTTGTGATGATGATTGATGTGTTAAATTTTGGATTATCCCATTTCCTTGTTGTTTCTTTCTACGCCTAGACTGTTATAACCCCACAATCCTTTCAATGAGTTATCCTTGGCTTTGGCATTCTCTTACCTTTGGTTGCAATTTCTTATTGGTGTTCTTTAGGCATTTTATATATTACGGTGGGCATTTTATATCACTGTGGGCGTTTATACTCTGCAGTGGGTGTTTTTATATAAATGGGGGTGTTTTTATATGACTGTGGGCATTTTATATATTACCGTGGGCATTTTATATCACTGTGGGCGTTTATACTCTACAGTGGGTGTTTTTATATAAATGGGGGCGTTTTTATATGACTGTGGGCATTTTATATCATTGTGGGCATTTATGTATTACAGTGGGCAGTTTTAATTAATGTGGACGTTTTTATATGACTGGGGGCATTTTATATATTACTGTGGGCATTTTATATCACTGTGGGCGTTTATATTCTACAGTGGGCGTTTTTATATGACCGTGGGCATTTTTATATGATTGGGTGCATTGTCACATAGTCCGTTGGCTTCCATGTGTAAGTTGGAGTGATTGTATGCCCTTTTATATTTTTTTTTTCCTTCTGGCAATCTGTTCTGGCAATTTCGTTTGGAAATTGTTCCTGTACATTGTCTCTGACAATCCATTATGGCAATTTCGTTTGGAATTTGTTCCTATAAATTGATTTTGGCATTTTGTTTCTAGCAAATGTTGGTAAATTCGTTTCGGTAAAGATCATGCTAGCAATTCCTTTTTATCGGAGTAGCTGTAACCTGTGTTTCCAACCTTAAAATTTATTCGTTCTTGTCTACTTTATCACATTGATTGTATGATTCTGATTTCAAAAGATATATATATATATATATATATATATAATAGATTGTAACATCAGGGTTAAGATAACCTATCAACAAAAATAGGTGGTGTTAATTACTCGCAATATTAGTATAACCTACAAGTAGAGATATTCTTATCTTATTGGAAAGACACTGAAATTTTATCGACATTGATGATTTAAATTGGTATTGTAATGTGCAAAGGCATTTGTTGCTATAAATGTTATATTGTCATTATAATAGGTAAAGGGTAATGTCAATATAGCTTATGGTTGAATAAATAGAGAGTAATGTAGTGTTAGATAGAATTTAATGAGTACTGACATTGATATATATATTGGAATGTATGGTAATGATTGTTAAAGTAATGTTAGGGCAATGAGGTGAATTAAATTAGCATAGATACAATTGCTTTTGTTTTATATTGTTTTAATGGAATAGTTATGGTTTCCTTCCCATAGATCTAGATATTTATATAATCTATTGAATGAAAGGTAATGTAATAACATGTTAGCTTAATGAAAAGTAATATAATGAAATGTAAATGTATGGTAATAATTGTTAAAGTAATGTTAAGATAATATGGAGAATGCTTTATGTTAGTGCTAACATTCATAGTAAGGTAAATGTTAGTGGGTTTATCATTATGGTAATGATATCGTTGCTCAATTGGCTTTTGTTTTATTGCGTATTGGGTTTTTCTGTGTTTCCCTTAGTTCTGGCGGGCACCCTTATCCGATGGGTTCCTTCTGCAGGGTGTTTTTATTTGATTGGCTTAGGGTTGGGCTGTTAATTTTAGGGTTAATAAAGTTGTTGTTTATTTCTATGCTGAAGTTTAGGGTCGGGTTAATTTTAGGGTTAGTACTATAATTGGAATTGTCCAAACTCACAGTTGTATGATATCAGACTCTTCGATCCGATAAAGCTAGTCGCTCTGTATATAAGTTTGTGTGTGTGATTTTTTCTATGTAAAGAATCCAGTTCCATATCAAGAGTCCCGGGCCCTTTAAAGGCAGGGTTTCCACTCTTGCGACACACCTCTAAGGTCGTATCAGTAGTCACGGGCTCTTTAAAGGCAGAGTTCCCACCACTGCGACCTACTGACAGAGAATACTAGTTTCTACCTGAGCAGTCGGCCAGAAACCTATCTGACATTCTCTCTCTCTGGAGCAGAGAACTAAGATTAAACGCCCTGCTTTCTTGTGCAGAAATAGTAAAATCTACTTCTATGGATTCTTCCATCTGTGTTCGTACTGTACATGACACAGTATGTCGTCTAATTCTTGCAGTTACTTGTTGTGCACCTTATGTATTCTTGTTGTGATCTTCATGGTTGCATCTTGTTAGTCATTGGGTGGCAAAGTAGAGTCGAATATGTTTATTCCCCTTGTACGCACGCACACACTTGTTAAAAACACACACACAAAAAAAAAAAATCCACTTGTTATATGATGTTTGTAGTCGTGACGAACGGGAGGTTCATTACAAAAAACCTTAGTATATCTACCCAATTTCTTTGTCTGGTACTTGTCTATTAGATCCATCAATAATAGTTGAACTGAATTGTATTCCTTCCCTACTCCCAAGGAGTCAAATGTAATATATCCACCAAAATTTGACCAAAGAATCCAACTAATTATCCATCTGGTAGAAATCATCGATGCAATAATGGAAACTTTAGACTGAGAAAACATTTGAAAACCCCAAGCCACATTGGTAACATTAGTGGTAGTTGTTGTAAATTTTACAATGTTGGTTCCTATGGATTGTAATCGTACAACAATGTGACCAAGTTTTTTAATCGACGAAGTACTTTGAAAGTATTATTTGAAACTATGATCACAAATTCTTGATTTCTTGTCATGCATGATTTTTATGAAAATAGTTTCCACCTAGAGATCCACATCAACATAGTCAACATCCAATTCCATAGCCAGATAAAGTACGTCAATATGTGTTTCTTCATCACCTTCTTACCCACCTCCCACCCAATTTGGCATGTAAGTAATGGGGATGGGTAGTGGTATTTCATTTAGAAGAATTAATAAATCAGACTTTGGATTGAATTTATTTAAAAAATCAATTATGACATCAACAATTTATGTGCCATCAACTTTGACTTGTTGCATTTTCTTTAGTGTCTCTTCCACCAAATGTAATATGATATGTTTTTTTATGACTTGGATTTATTTTAATTGAAAGGGTATAATGGAATTTTTTTTAAGACAAATTAAGTATATTTCCCATCCCAACCCATTTCCCAATGAATCCTCCTCTATTTTGTATTATATGTTACACAAATATTTATAATTAGCATTCAACACTTGATTTTTGGTGACAACGGGAGTGGACTTTTGAAACAAATCTCAAACATCACTCATGGTTCTTCCACTATGTTGCAAGATAAATAACTAGGGTGCAAGGACATCAATTATTATTATTATTTTAAATAAATATATGTTGTCGTAATAGTGATGAAACGTTGTGACGAACTATAGACCCTTCCTCGCAAGAGTGATGAATAGTATATATTATTGCGACGAATTATTTATGCTATTGACGAACCTTTTTCATTGATATTATAGATAATTCATCGCAATAATCTACACTACGTTATCATCGGTCTTGCGACGATAGCACTACTTTGTCTCTCTTGCAATGATATCCCTTCTTTGTCTCTCTTGTGACGATAATGCTAGTTCGTCGCTCTGGCGGCGATATCCCTAGTTCATCGCTCTTGCAATGACATACCTATTTTGTCATTCTTGCGATGACCACTGTTGTTTGTCTTTATTACGATGAACATCGTTGGTCTTCTTTCTTGTGAAAAATTCATTGGGTCATCGATCTTGCGACATTTTCTCTAGTTAATCGCACTTGCCACAACACGTGAAGTGACGTTTGGGAGACCCAAGATTCGTCGCAATATCCACGACATAATTTCGCAAGAGTGTCGAAAGAGCCATCACAAAATGACCCAAATTTACTAGTGTTCTGCTAAATAATTTCAAAAGCAATGATAAAAGTATGTAAACTAAAAAACACTACTTTAGTTAAAAAACAAATTATCACAAAATCATGTTATAAATTTAATTTTTTAATCATAAACCACATTTTTTGTTAATCTTACTTTTAAATCTACAAAATAAATGAACATAAAGTCATTTTTTGAGTCATCATGTCAACATATCCTCAAAAATGTTGTATTATTAAACATGAATATCAACCATATCATTACATCTAATTGTATTAACATAAAAAGTAGAATTTCATATCCCATTAAAAGTTCAACTGAACATTTAACATTTTTGAAGATTTCACAATTGGAAATACTTAAAGAAGATGAAACATTTTTAAATGTATGAAATGACACATAAATATGTTCGAATAACAAATGTTCCATGCAATCAAAAATAATTTGAAAGAAAAAAATAGTACACATCAAACTGACTTTTAACCAACTAAAATTGTTCAAAGATTTGTTATAATTAACTTAACATTTCCTCTATCAAAGGATCAATAAAAAACAATATAATTAGAGAAATAAAGAATATAATAAAAAGATACAACAACAATATTAAAGATAAAATAAAACATGTACATACCACTCTATGTTTTCATCACCCTCATTATCTTCCTCGCTTGGCATGATAACATTGTTGTTCTCAAAAATATGTTTTGATCTAGGGTCGTTTCTTAATAAAAACCACCAATCCCTATCCAACACATCTGGGTAAAAAAAGACTTGGTTGCAGTGTTTTTGGAAAACATAAGGATCCTTAGCTTCATCCATCATACTTGTATAGTTGATACATATCATCCCATTATCATGATCTTCCTTTAAATTATTTTAATCAAATGTGTCCCACCACTTGGACCTAAAAATAACACATTGGAAAGAAGGGAAGTCCACTAGAATGATCTCTTGTGTATTTTCGACATAAACTAACTTACCCTATATGTTGTTTTGATCATCGTGGCTAGCACGACTAGGTTGGTCGAAATTGACTTCCACTCCACAATCTTGTGTCATGTGTCCATCATTAACATCCTCTATGTGAAAATGATTTCCAGGTGCCAACATAGATGGCAACAAATGAACCTATAAAAAAATGAACAAATCATAGTGTCAATATGTGTATAATAACTTGATCATTAAAATATAAAATAATATAAATGTACTTACAACTCAAATGTGCATTACGAAGTTAAAAATTATGTACATAAAAATATTATTACCAATTTGTTGCAACCAATCCCTATGTTTAGTGAATTCTCTTCTTCATGAGGGAAACAGTCGGATGCACCATATTTTTTCTTTGAATTGGTCAGCAACCCAACTTTTGGGGAATATCATTGGAATATTATCTTTTAAATGATTAGGATAAGGCATGATTCTACCATTCAACCATATAAATTCTTTCTTGTTACTTTCCCATTTCTTCATCTTTTGTTCGTACAATGTGACTCGTGAATGTGTTTCCTCTGAATTGTATAGAATGAATTTGTTGATGGAATAAATTTATGAATTCTCTAATTTATTCATGATATCAAACCAACATATAGTACATATGAGATCATGAAAATATACATTATGAAGTTCACTGTGAATAGTTACTCTGTAGAAATTTGACAAATGATAAGTCACTTACTATTTATCAAGCTCCTTTTTCCATTCGATTGTACTATGACATTGTAAAGTAACATTGTTGTCACAATTTGGGTAGACTTTGATTGGGCACTAGGTCCAAAGAGAGGGGTGGTGGAAGAATATTTTAGGCTTTTAAAAATGGTATCATTGATATGAGCATCATCCCCTAGCTTATCGTTCTGGAATGCGTATAATATCATTGTGTCCATGGCATTCATATCCCATAAGTAATCATCCATATCAACCTATTTTTTATTGTCTCCATTGCCAACTTATGAAGAACTACTAGTATTGTTGTAGTCATTCCTAATTGGTCAATTTGGACGTAGTGGGAATTGAATATGTGGTTGATTCAACCATTCTTGGTACACTTCCTCTCCGATTTGTGCTCTCATTGTAGCGTTCTCTTGAGTTGACATTGTTGTGGAATGCAACGTAATATGGTAGGTAGGTCGCTCATCATCACAAAAACCCCAATTTCAAAAATATTGAACATTAGTACATCGATAATATTAGTAAGAAGAATGCAATAATTTGTTTGTTTAAATTACATTATACCAAATAATTATTACCATTGTCGACCAAGGATTGTGTCTGGAATATGGAATGCCACAATTGGTAGGGTAAAGTGGTTGTCCATTTTCCTCTACCAACTTATTGCGGTATGTTGCTCCTAATAAGACCTTATGAAGTTTTTGAACTCGTACTGGAATATTTTCTACATATGCGCTCGATTTTGATTCAGGATCCTGCAAATTTGGATACATTTTTTCCAGATTGACATGGATAAATAAAAATTTAAGGAGATAATAGAAACATAAATAAAATAAGTTAAATATATTGGAGATGCAAAGGGATAACTCCGTGATGGACTTTGAACAAGATGGAATGGGCTGGAATTTGAAGAATTGACCATTTGATCATATAATAAGATTTCCTCCCTACATTTCAGCAAAATTAGAAATAAAATTTTCATGTACATATCGAAAATAAATTTCGAGGACCATATCACAATCTGAGTTTGAATATAGTTTTGAAACCAATTTTTAAGAATAAGGTGACATAAAACGTAAAATGTATACTAAAGTATTGCAAGTTATGTGAATTCATCATAAAAGATAATTTGAGATGGGTATACTAATTTATGTGCAAATAAAAGTTCAAATAACTTTAAACGCATATTGGTGCGCTTATAAAACACAAATGCACTAGTGAGCATATTAACAATAAGCACCAGTGTGTTGAAAAATCATCCACACTGTGTTTCTAGATTTTATTAATAAAAAGCAATTATATGTCTCAGGTTCGTCCAATAATATGGATGCACCGGTGCGCAATGTAAAATGGTTGCACCAGTGCATTTTAAAGAAACACACCATTGTGCCTAAAAAGTTAAAAAATTGAAAGCACAATTTTTTTAAAACAATTAAAAAAAGAGTGGGAATCAAATTTCATAAAGTCATTTAAATACTAAAAATATATTCACTATTACACTATTTTGAAAAAATTGGCAGGGGAGAGACTTGCAAGGGAGACATATGGAGGAAATCTGTGGAGGAGAAGAATACTTTGGAACCAGAATATTATTCAGAATATGATAATTTGAAGGGTATGGTGATTCTCTCTAAACTCTTTTCATAATTTTTTTTTTTAATATTAAGAAGGTATTCAATATTTTCATTATTTTTCCAAGATTTACAGGAAACAAATTTGGAAGAGAGACATATCAGGGAGCATTGTGGAGTAGAAGAATACTTTGGAATAGCATAAATATTCAAAAAAATTGGATTTGAAGGGTATGGTGATTCACTCAAAACCCTACATTTAGAAAAATAAAAAAAATCAAACTTACCTTAAACCCTTGTTTTTTTTCTCTTACGTGAATGCAAAATTTCACCCTAGGGTTTAAATCCCTCTATCACTTCAGAATTAAGGCTTTTCATTTTAGGTATTTTAGATATAATGGGTTTGTTTTTCTATATATAATTGTCCAACTTGTGATGCTAAGGGACCACTTATTGCATCAGATCCCAAACACAGTCGACCCTCTGCCTTTTTTTTAAACAATTTCTGATGTGACATTTTTTAAATGCATCGTTGCACCTTTTTGACAAAAACGCACCGGTGTGTTTCTGTATAAGGAACACACCGATTAAGCCATATTTTAAGAAAAAAAAGGAAAATTAAAAAATATGGTGCATAAAAAAAATACCATTGATGTTCTTATCTAAACAACACATAAAATGTTGTCACATAATGTTTTTAATTTTTTTAATTTTTTTTTCTATCGATGTGTAATTTTATTATTGTATTAATAATATACTTAGGAACATTAGATGACATGTTTCAAACAATCTATTATTTCACATATGTTTAATGTTCTACATGCACCAACAACGAGGGAAATTTTTTTCATCGTAACAGAAAAAAATTAATTAATAGAGAAGATGTGAATGATGATGAATTGGTCCTTAGATCATCTAGAGTGGTTTTGGAGATTAATCAAAGGGGGAAAACTTTTACAGAACTATGAGGTATATAGTGGAAAAAACTTATAGACGTACTTTCCACTTACAATATATAAATCAATCCAATGATTCCAAGAACCAAGTTATATTTAAACTACAAGAAGCATTTCCAGAGAAATGGTCAATAAA
>JASDQU010502431.1:17842-29620 GCA_032191745.1 Picea mariana
TGTCATGTTATTTTTTCAGGGAAATTATGAAAATTCTAGAGGACCAAGGAGATGATATCTAAAATATGCGAGTAGGAATGTCCAAAAAAATATACAAGGTGTTGGTCAAAGAGTTGGACATAATTGCATCATTGGAGAAGTTATCTCAACAACAAGATGCTTCAAATGTATGTAATCATTTAATTTTTCTATTAGGTGAAAATAATTAATTATACTTTAAATATTAATTTTGAAATATTCTTTTATAGAAAATATAATAAAATGGAACTCATTCTGCACATTAAACTAGACGACAAGGAAGAAATGGTTGATAGCAAAGTTTGTGAGTAATTGTTATTTCCTTATAACAATGCAAGTTTTTTTTGTATATTTTAATTTTTTTACAACAACCATCCTTGAATGTCTTCAAACATGTGCTAACATACAAAGAGAGTCATGAAAAAAATTGATTGACATTGGGTTAATTAAGGGTTGTGAGTATATGTTGGCATATAAAAATTAATTGTCCAATTTGTAAGTATAATATATGTTGATTTACTTCCATCATTTTATAATTAATGAAACAAAAATAATACTTTATCTTAAATCTATGATTTAGTATGGGGTATAAAACTAGCAGGAAACAAAGTATGGAACTAAGGAAACAAAAGAATTGTTGAAACAAGGCATGAGATTTGATTTTGAACATATGTGTATGATTCATGAGTCACTTCTTTGTTTGGAGGTACATCACTTTTAAATTTACATTCATGTATATTATTTATTTCAATTTTCATTATTCTTACCAATGTAGATAGACTCATTAAGTTTATTTTTATATTTGTAGATGGAACTTCAAGAAGAAAAAAACAATCAAGACAATCAATCAAACATTCAGAAAAATAACCCAAGGCATGGAAGTATATCAAGCACTAACATCAGTTCCAGTGAAGAATGATGACCAATATATTCAGATATCAATGCAAGCTACAATTGTTATTTTTTTAAATAATCGTCTGTGAAAATCAGACATTTTTGTTTAATGTAATGAACATAATGTCCCAATTTAAAGACAAGGGATTACCAATAAGTGTCCCATTTTCTATGAAAAGACCCTCTTATTGATATAATAAAATATGTTTTAATTTATTCTCTTGTGTTGTTCACTGTCATTGTGAAATGTTATATCATTGATTACATATATGGATGACTAAATATTATAATGAAGAGATGCAAAATTTGATGATATAACAAATTAATCCAAACATCTTATCCAAGTTCACTAATCAAAATATAAAATATATGTAAATCTTTTGATAAATAACGGAATTAAAAAATAACAATAATTTCACTGTCACAGGTCAATGCTTCTCAATGTAGTTTAATTATTAATCTCATCAACGTGTTTAATATTAAAACTCATCAGACCATTTCATATGACATTCACACTGATGATTTTATGTAATCAATTAGCATTAGTTTCAATATTAATTTAATACAAAAAAATTATATTAAAAATTTGGCCATCAGTTTGTTAATATTATACGAAGCACCGATGCGTATGTGTTATTGGTATGCACCAACGCTATTTTTTTATTAATAATAAAAAGGGATTGTTTGTTAAAGAAATGCACCAGTGCTTTCAATTTGTAATGCACTGGGGGGAGTTTCCCTATAATGCAGAGGTGCATAATATTTTATACAGAATCAATGCCTTCTTATTAATAATGCACTAGTGCATTCTATGAAGAAAACCTCGGTGCTTAGTTATTTTTAACTCTCCCGATGTGTTTTATTGTTAAAGCCTCAATGCTTATAAGACAAATTCCCTTGTGCTTAAATATTTTACTGTCTCTGTGCTTTCATATTTTACTACCCTAGAACTTTCATATATTTACTGCCTCGATGCTTGATGTTGAGTGAACCGCCTCAGTGTTGTAGATGTATGTACGTACTGGTGCTCGTACCTTATACAAATGCACTAGTTTGTAAACATACACTAACACCTCTGGCCACCCATATTTTTGTATCTATAATCAACTTCGATTATAGTATCTGCAAAAACATCAGCTATCGATAACACATTTGTAGTAGATGGTTTTTTGCCAATTTTTTAACACTAGAAACCTCTGCTATAACCTCCGCTAAAAGGTCATTTCCTTATAATGGAGGGAATGAATGTTTATACACGGGGTGGAGCACAAAACACTAGTATAGAAGAAAACCCTATGAAACAACTTGTACTAGGAATAACACAACGACAAGTAGACCCAAATGAAGAAGATGATGAAAGAGCAAAGTCTGGTCAAGTAAAAAATCTTGCAGCAGAAGCAACATAGAAATCAGAAGAGCAAGTATAGGTGGAGCATATTATAGGAAAGAAAAACTCAGAAACATAAGAACATCAAGAAGAAAACCAAGAGGCAAGGCCATCCATGGGAAAGAGGAAAACTAAGGAAAAACCTATTGTGCCAATAACACGAAACAAATAGAAGGAGATAATAATGTCATTACCAAAAATACTCGACATAGTCAAAGTAGTTGTTGATTTGTTAGGGTCTATGAACAAACTGAGGTATGTTGATCATGATGTGAAAAACACAAAAAAATTCCCATAGTTTGCGTAGCAAGTGTAAATGGAAATCAAAGGAGCGGTTCCATTAGGGGATCCCATTTTTGAGCCGAAACAGTGGATTGCAAGACTTTATAGCATAGGTATCATGAACCTGCTATAGATTCCTGAATTTGGGAGGGGAAAATATGTAAATGCATGTGTTAAAAATATTTAGGCACTAGTACATGGAGGTATTTTATGGATGGAGAGGCATGTATCAATATATGTATAAGTGATTACAGAGATCAAAAGTTTATTTACAGATGGAGAAAAAACATATCACTATTTGATGACAAGACGAAGGAAAAATATTTAGTAGAGGAGATGAAGAAGAAATATGTAACTAAGAGAGGGTCCCGGAGAATAATCATTAACCAAATTAGTGAACCAACAATGATATTGGAGAGAAAATTGATGGCATGTAAACTACTGATGAAATTTCGAAAGGAGGAAGCACATGCAAGATTAATAACAACAGTTTCACAATGCACGAAGGGGAGTATACTCAGTTGGGATCCTTATCTAGTAAAATTATTTCTGGAGGACTACAAGGATGTGCAAGATTTTGGTACATAGTTTTAATAATCATGGTTGATTATATTGATAGCCTTGGTTGGGTGAGAATAACCAAAATACAAGTAATTTTACTAGAGGCTAGGAATCTGTCACGCAATGAAATATAAAACACTATGGAACACCTCAAATGCAAAGAAAATTAAGGATAATTCCAACATTTTCGTCATAATGTTTGAATATATTTAGGACAAGTTAGCTAATACATGGATAATACCACCAGAAGTGGTGACATAGAACCAAGGAATAAGATATTTTAAGGCTTCCAAACATAACATGTGAATCCAAGCCAAAAGGGATCCTAATAAGGAGTGGCTATAATTAAGATATTGTGTTATAGGAGAAGAGGTGCAGTGGGCCATGAAATATTGGCCTGAAGAATGGAAGGTGCCAGTGATTCTAAATAAGATATCGATATCTAATAAGAAATGATAACCTGAACCTTCAAAGTAGCCAACAAGTCCAACAATGAATACAAGAAAAACAACAGATCACGCCAAGGAAATAGGAGGTAGTACAACCATTAGAAATCCAAGGTAGAAAGCTACTATCACTAAGGTTCCATCTAAGGAAAATGAGAACATAGTTGAACAAAATGGATGAGTGTATAAGGAGACACGCATTCCTATGACAAAGGAAATAGGAGGACGAAGACAACCATATTTAGATATACCAGTGAAAACTGCGTAGACAAAGACTCTACCATTGAAGAGAACAATGTTGTAGGAAGCACACCAATGCAAGAAGATGAAGACATGCAAGGAGTTTCCACATCTTACAATGGAAAAAGATGATTCAAATTTGGTCACAGAGAAGGTACAAAACTGCACACTAGAGGCATGGTATGATGCAGAGAAGAAAAGGGAGGAGATAGTCAAGAAATTGACAGAAGCAAAGGATGCACTAGAGAAATTTCAACTTACTACAGTGCAACAGAGAGAACATGTGCAAAAACACACTTCGCAAGCAATAACAATGGCAGAAGAGGAGATAGTAAATATTATAGAAATGGGGAATGGAAATTTTTGCATAAATCAAGAAATGTTAGAGGTGGATGAGGAGACAACGCATAATCCATTGAAAGGCATATATCATTTGGACTTGGAACTGCCCAAGGTTCCAATAAAGGCGCTATATAAAATTCAAATCAATGTCATGCAAGAGATTCAGTCAACGAACCATGCAGATACGACAAGTCTACAATTGACCAACAAACTAAAGAAGATATTGGATATGAAACTTAACTAGGCACAGGTTGAGAAGGAACAAGTGAAGCACTGCACTAAAAGTTTAGATAATTAAAGTGGAGGAAGTGTTCAAAACTATAGCTGACAGTGCGCAAGGGGAGAATGTACTCACAGAGGGTAAGATTCAGAAGATAGTGTAGGATATGGAGAAATACAGGGGCCACATTATAGAGTTGATTTAATGCCTAGCACCCATCACCCCTCCATAAGTTCAAACATAGAGGGAGCAGGAGGTTACAGGTCATGCAGAGACCATTGCGTAGAGCATTTAGGAAATCACATAGTTATATAATAAAATCACACAATTATGGATATATCTGTAGGAGGATGGAAAAATTTAGGAGCTAGACCAGAAAGAAGAAGGTGTAAATACTACCATGCAAGAACTAAAGAAAAAATAGAATACGATGAAAATGACAGATAGATTGAGGAGTGTGCAAGAAATGAAGAATTTGTAGGAAAAATTGAAGAGCATGCAAGAAGAAAAACATTCAAGGAAGGTGCAGTTGGAACCACTGCAAGAAGGAACAGAAAAAATGCTGACGAAGATTGATGCAGCTAAGGGTCACACTGAACAGGTTGGATTAGAAAGTGGAGAAATTTTGAAGGCACATATTACAACACAGATTGTGGAAACTATAGCATAGAAGAGCGTGCAAGTAAAATATTTGGCTAAAGAAATTCCAGGCAAGTTCTAGGATCTAGAGAAATCAGTATAGGAGGCATAGACTACCTGAGTGGCTTGGGATGAGCCACAAGTGAGTTTTCAGAGCTTATTGTCATAGACCATTTTGGGGTAGAGCACAAAAATTAATGAAGGTATTTAGAAAATGGACCAAAAAAGGAGCACATCCTAGAATAGAAGGAAAAGCAATGCCTAGGAAGCAGGAAAGTCAAACGAAGAAGGAGATGGATCAACTGTGCACAGGGATTTAGAAAGTAGAGAAACCTAATCCACTTAGGGTTAGTGGGTTAGGGTTTTGTTCATTGTTGTAAGATTTATTAACACATTTTTGCAGTATAAATATGTATTGTGAGATTTGAGATCTAGTCTAGTAGCGAGAAAATGTTTTGAGTGACATGGTTTTTGAGAGTTTTGGTTGAGAGTTGTGGAGATAATAGAGAAATGATCTTTGAGATATTTCTTGGAGAAAAATTTTTGCATTGTAATTGAGGGTAAGTTTGCAAGCTATGGAGCTTGGTGTGATCTTGTCATCCTTACTATTCTCACTTATACTCAGATGTGATGTGTGCATCACTATGACTTTTGATGAAGAATACTAAAAGAGTGATGATGCCATATATTTGTAGACATATCCCAGGGGGTTGAACCATGGTAAAACTTTGTGTCTCTTTGTGGAATGTTTATCTTATTTATTGCAATTATTGAGTTATATTGAATGGATGAATCTATTAATAGTATAATGCAACGCGCAATCGATCTTTATTGTAGAATGAAGCTTAACGAATGAATATGATTAAATAATGGTATATATGGATTTAATGATATGTTATAATATTAGATATGATGTATGTTGAGGTATAAAGTATGTCTGACATCCCCAAAGAAACATCCCTTCCATGATTGCAGAAATCTAGGTCCTACAGTCACCCATAATCCATCTCGTGTGAGGCTGCATTGTGCACAATGTTTCCTTCTAGTCTCCAGAAGGGATGATGGTTTTCATGGTTTTTTTGGAAACCTAAAGTAGAACCCGGGTCAACCCAAACATAAAAAAAAATACCAATATGATATTGAGATTCATTTTGAATCTATACATGGAAATTTTTAAATGTTTGAAAAGCTTGAGATTTATCTTTTAGCAAGTACACCCAACATATCCTGGTGTAATCATCAATAAAATAAATTATATATTTATTTCCATTTTCGGAAGGAACAAACACAGGGTCACAAAAATCAAAATGAATCAGTTCAATCTTTCTACATGCTCTGGAAGTAGACTCATGGAAAGGTTGTTTTCTATGCTTTCAAAGAATACAAGCATCACATTGTTTCTCAAGCATACCTGATGCACCATTTATGCTCAATAAACAAATATTGTCATAATTTATCTGACCAAATATAGCATGCCACAAAATACTATATGAAATTATTCCTTCACTGTGATCAGAGATGTATGAAACATTGTGTGTATGGGTAGATGTACCATTCATATTCAACTGCCTTCCATATTCCATTTCGGTCATAAAAAGAATGTCATCACAATCATTTCATAATTCAACTTTTCCATCGATCATGTGAGTAGAGTGTCCTTGCTTTCTGATATGCATAATAGACAACCAACTCCTTTTCATATCAAGAAGATAAAGTACATTGTGCAGAAGAAAATCCAAGAGTCTAGGAAACTTGATTCTAATTGTTCTCATTCCTGAGGGTTTGAGGCCGAACTTATCTTCAAAATGAAGTATGCCATCTATATTGTCATTGAATTCTTCAAAAAAATATCTTTGAAATGTTATATGATAGGTTTTTCTTGCGTCAAGAAGCCATGCATATTTCCAAGGACCATATGCAATGTTAAATAAATCTTATGTTAATCCTCTATTGGAGTGAGCAACAATGTAATGGAAAAATTCAGGTGGATTACATTTTGTTGGTTCTATAGGTTTACCTTTTTTTATTTCTTATTATCTCTATCTTCTTTCATCTTGTACCATGGAATTCTATAGTCATATTCTTTTTTTTTGCACTAGGTACAATGGATATTGGATATATCACCTTGGTTGTGTCTTCCCCCCTGCCTCTAAAACTCTTTATTCCATGTCCACATCCTCTTAGAATGATTTCTCCTCTAGAAAAGTCATGGTATATACTCCTGTATTTCCAAGCAAGGTAAACACTTTCTCCAGTTGAAGGATTTGGATTCTTTCTAAAGGATTTCTCACGATATGTAAATTTCTTTACCAGTTTTTGAAATGTCATGGATTTTATCTGATTACTTTCTTGCAGTTATTCAAGGTAGTTAGAACATGTATGGTAGATGGCCTTAATGAAGGCCATGAGAGGGAGATCAATATTTTCTCTTGTGGCTTCAATGTCATGCATTATGGTTGTGATTTCTGAAGCCAAAGCCATGGAGGGTCATCATTACTCAACTCTAGGTTGAAGAGCTTCAACATTATTTGTATGGGTTCTAGCTCAGAATGTGTATCATACAATTCATTCAATCTCTTCAAGGCAATATAATAATCACTAATGGAATAAATATGATGGCTCACCTCCTCACTTTTTGTCTTTTATATTAATGCATATGCCTTCTAGTTTTTGTCTTCCCATATTTCACGTTCTTTGTCTATGGTTAGTATGACTAGCTATCTATGAGTTCGACTACTCCTCGTATTTAATATTGAGGCTTCTTATTTATATTCCACTTCTTATTCTTCTAATTTTTCATCTCGTTTAGTGGTTTTTCTTCTCTAAGGGTCTTCTTTTGCTTCAAAAACCCCTTCCTTAGGTCATTGAATACCAGTGCGCTTTTGATCTTCCTATACCATTTTATGTAATTCTCCTTCCTAGTCAGCACCACGCCAAAAATGGAGATGAGGGAATGAATTGTATTCTATTGTCTTCACACATGCTATAAAATAAAAATATAATGAATTTGCAGCATTAAATATTTTATTTCTACTGCACCAAGCAATTATTGGAATGAAGGGCTTCTCACTCAAGTTTTAGTAAGTTACACATGGACTAGTATCATTCTAACACCAATGCAAATGAATTGATATAATAGATATCAATATATAAAATATCAAAAAAATAGCAGGAAATGATATATACAGACAGGAGAATAGATACTAGTGAATGAAAAATGGATGGATATACCACCGTTGGGTCTCCCATGTGCTAGGTGTAGCCAGAATGAGATTCTGAGCATGTTACCTCTCCTAAACATGTTGTTGTAATCTAGGGAATAAAATCAAGAATTCAAGGAGAGACACATTACACACATCAAGACACACACATAATCCCAAGAAAGAAGGATATAAATGTGGGGAAGGATATCCAACCACTTTCTTATTCATCATTTAGGATTACTTATACAATAGGTAAATGGTTGACACGGTTGCACTGCTCCAACTAATCATTAGTTAGGTTATTTTTATCCTTTGTTATATAAATTCATATATATATATATATATATACTTGACTTCATCCACTCTATGCCTAATATATAATTATACATTTATGTGATAACTATTGGGACCTGAGAGGTGTCCTCAACATCTCCCCCACACTCAAATCCCTTCTTGTCCCAAGCAAGTGTGGAGATAACTAATGACATGTTACTCTTTGGCCTTCGTCTTCAATATGGTAGTGACATATGTAGTCATCAAGTCTTGTAACAATTTTCTCCCACCCAACAATGGTCCTCTTGATCCGATTGTTACACATTTCTCTTTGGTTCCTTCAAAGTGGTGAGTGGCTCATCATGGGCTCATCTCACGTTTTCACAACACTAGTAGGAGGATGGTTCATTTTCCTAGGTGAGTGTCTTACTCTGCACTCTGCCAATCTATCATTTCTCTTCTTTCTAGCTTCTAAGGTCACAACTCAAGAACTATTCTGCAATTTTATACCAAGTGGCTTGATCAATTCAATATTTCTTATGCCATCATATTTTCACTTAAGTTCTTGTGTGCGTGTCTCGTCATTTGATGTATATTTCTTGAATTCCTTTAATCGTTGCCAACATGCCCATCATCAATTCGTTTCTTTGCTCTGCTACTCATCAAACTTGAATGTTCTTCTTTATACTTTTCTGAGAATATGTGGAGTCTCCATTTGATATGAAGGAGAACTTGACTATGACTTGACTTCAATGACTAAATAGGAAAAGCCAAATCGGTGCCATAATTTTAGAATTCAATAAAATGTTGTCGACTAGACATTGACTAATATCGGTAATGAATCAATATCAGCAGGGAGGGACCAACTTACATTACAATGATTGAGAGGATGCACACCTTTAAAGACTCACATTTAACTGTCAGCTTTAAGTTTACTCAATTACCGAAATTGTGCATTTAATTCAATCAAGTCATTTTACAACATTCCATTAGTTTTATATTCACTTTGACTCCATATCAACTATAAATTCGACTAATTTTTCCTTCATGTCACCTTCTTATAACTCCATTTATACCTTCTATGCATATTATATTAGTTGCTTGATTTACAATAACTCCATGTACCCCCATATAATTTTGTGGGAGGATCCATGATACATTTTAAAATGGTAATTGTATGACACCCATAAAACTTTGTATGACATTTACATGAAATAATTGAGTTTTTTCACATATAATGACACCCAAAAAACTTTGTATGACATTTACATGAAACATGTGAGGTTTTTCACATATACCTCAAATTATAGTCTTCAGAAAATAATTTATCCATGTTCTCTTTCCATACCATGGAAATTCAATGTTAAAAGTTTGTTTCTGGTCGAGAAAGTTTGTTACAAGCACACAATCCAAGGATTAGGTGTCCAACAATAACTAGTCAAAGAATCATTCAAGTAGATTATTATTGGCCAAATATGGCCATATTTAAATATGCTTATCTGATGATTCAACAATACCCCTCATGCCAAAAAATTTCAGTAAAGTTGAAAATAACAATAATACCACTACAGTCTATATCAGCAAAAGAACCATTTTTACAATAGGGAATGCATGTGATTGGCCCATAAAATCCAAAATATAGTAAAGGAAATTCCTATATCATCACTGCAACTGACTATTTGACTAAGTGGAAATAAGTTGTTTCTTTAAGGAACATTGACTCAAAACAATTGATCATTTTCTGAAAATAGAACATTCCATCTAGATTTTGTCTCCCAGAAACATTCATAACAAACAATGGCTCAATTTTCATCGGGTCCATGTTTACAAATTTGGGCATACAATACAAATATTGGGCACATTTATTTAATGTAAAAAGGAAAAAATGATTTATCCCACTACCATGGAGAGTTGGATAGATATATGTGAAGCATATCTCTCATTTAGATGAATATGCAGTTCAATTTGATCATCTCAGTTTGAAGTAGGCCTGGACCATTCAGGGTTTTGATCCAAAAAAAAAAAATAATTCTACACATATATATTTAGTAGGCTATGTTTCATATTTTAGTTAGCCTGTGAAATTTGGAGGGGTAGATAACCACAATATTCCTGAAGCATATATTGAAAAATCGCTAAAAGATATTTAGAAATTGGGTAGCAAAAATGAGTGATGCAAGAAAAGGGACAGAGACACAACAAATGAAAACCCAAATTCACCTAATGTATCTCAAAAAAGTACCTCAACATAGATCCAACCATGAAGTAGTGATCAAGAACAAAGAAGGTCATACACTAGAAACTTAGATGATGGTGGAGACAAGGACCCTACTTAAAATACAATTGAAAAACTGGACATTGTTCATACTTTACTGTAACATCCTGCTCTTGCATGCACCCGATGTGACTTATTCTTGTGGACACTTGTGTGCAAGTGATCCAGTTCACTATATGATTTACTATTTCAATTATGGAGCATGATGATGTTTGTGGATTTTATTACATGTTATTTGATGATATTTATATCAATAGGTGCTATTGACTCGTTTTCCTAAGTGTGAAGGACTCAGGACGTTTGAGGATGTCAATGGCATCGATGGATCTCCTTAGAATTTGGATCGATTCAGGGAGCGGACGATTATGGTTTTAATGTTTTGATATTACCTATGTGACATATGACTAGATATTATGATGTTGATTGTTACCGTTGACACGTTTCGTTGATGGATGGAGGCTGGCGATAGCTTGCTAACCAAACTCACATCAGAAGTAAATGGGTCACCCATGAAAACCAGAGATATTGAGGGAGAGATGTGGCAACAACCCTGCCCCAACCTACTAGCACTCTTGTCGTGGCTCGAACTATAGGTTAACGATTACCTAGCTCGAGATATCTACGATGTCATGAGCGAAGACGGTGACAGTCGTTCATGATGATTCTAAGGGGTGCGCAATAAGGCAGGGTCCTTGTTCCTTAATGGCCCTTAGTCTCTCACAAGTTCACCTGACGAAGTATTAACTCCATGTGTTTGATGTCTATTCAAAAGGCGAGTGGAACCCTTTGAGAACGTAGTGCGTCTTGTAGGGCATGTCACATAAATAAAAAATGAATACAAGTGAGTGGCACCCTTGGAGCACGTAGTGCGTCTTGAAGGGCACGTTGTGATTTTTAACTTTGGTAAGTTAATAAACCCAGTACCTAGAAAACTATGCCTCCTTAGGACCTGGTCAGCCTTAAAATGAATGATGGTATGAGTAAAGTTTAATAACTAA
>JASDQU010502432.1:23523-36308 GCA_032191745.1 Picea mariana
TGGTTTTGTAACCCAGAAGGTGTCTCAGAGTATCCTGAGGACTCAGAGATTTACAAATCAGAAGAAAAAGGCAATAAGAGAAAATGGCCACAGAAACTTCAAGAAACCAAAAAAAATAACAAAGGGATTTCCCCAGCGGAGTCGCCAATTTTGTTCAAGGATAAATTCGTGAGTGCGGACACAGACCAATCTCCCCAGATCCACCTGGATCTGGAACAAACTGTGACAGAATACTACTCTTTCCCTAGTTCTAAAGTATTGAATGGACAAGAGAAGACGGATGATGTACTTACTTTATGAAAGCTCTCCTTATCTCTGTTGATCCTTTCTCTGCTACGATGCTCTTGCGTCGTCCAATCACAACAACACAAACCAATCACAGCAAAGATATTAATATATTCAAAACTCTAGACTATACATGTGATCAAGGAATCATGTAATAAGATGATATCATCATTATGGGAAAGGGACATATTCATATATTATATTAACTGAAAGACAAATATACAACCTGAGCCTTGATGTCGTAGATCTCCTTTCAACGGATTCTAGCTTTGACACACACACATTTGCTCATCATGCATGAAGAACTTCCACTACTTGTGATAACCTTGTGGCTGTCTCTATCTGCTGCAGCATCAATTCTCCATACAATGGTGCACCAATTCTCCAATATCTTACTCTTGCTAATTTGCTACTAACCATTTCCATGAGTAATCTCCTCAATATATAGGAGGAGATTGTTTAGTTACTTGGATAGAATGTAATCCCAAGATATCTGGAAACTCATTAATTTGCCAACCATTCGAACTCCAACTCATCCTTCTAGAAGATTCCTTCTAGAAGGATCAAGAACTTATTCATTTTCTCCCTTTAGAAACATTTCCGCACCTTGACCATTAACACAGTGCGGAAAGTCCGCAGTCAGACTGAATTCAGCCTGCGGAAATTAAGGATTTCCGCAGTATAGTATATATGCAGCCTGCGTATTATTTCCAAAAGTTTGATTTTGAGAAAATGACAAGTGTAACTTTCTTCATAAAAATGATCTTAATGAAGAGTTAGATCTTCCATCACCATGTCATTATCATGTCATCATCTCGATAACCAAAAATGTGGATAACACCCGACCACCCCTTTTCAGTTCCCCCATCCTCATGGCCCATACCCATAGCCAAGACTTGGAAGATTGTTTCAACACCTTGCAATATGGTCTCCTCAAGACCCAACAAGAAGTGAAACAACTCAGTGCCAATGTTGTCGCCATCAATACAACCATGTAGTCCTCCATGGAGGAAATCAAAGAAGACCTCACCACCTAGATTTAATCTGTCTTTTTGGCACTCTGCACCAAACTGCATATCCCTACAGATAACCCTTCCTCTTCCTCACCTCCACATACTGAAGGTGACCATTCCTCTGATTCCCATAACTTTTAGAACCATCACTTTCAACGTGACCTACGCCTTCCACGGGTGGATGTGACCAAATTTGATGGCTCGGACCCCACTGGTTGGGTAACCCAAATGGAACATTATTTCTCTTTATACAGCATTACAGGTGACTTGGCCAAACTCTGGTATGGTGTTCTCCATATAGATCAAGAACATTGGAAATGGTGGCAATGGAGAAAAACTTCTCGTCAAGGGTATATTTCTTGGACACACTTTGTGGCCGAGATTTATGAACGCTTTGACACTGACACCAACCATTTGGGTCATTTGACAAAGTTGGCACAATCAGGAACAGTGGAAGACTTTATAGCTGCCTTTGAGCACTTGGCTTTTCGGACAGAGGGCATGTCTGATGCCTTTTTTCGAGAATGTTTTATCAGTGGCCTCAAGGATGAGATTCGGGCCCATGTCCTCATGGCTTGGCCTCAGAGTTGGGTGGAAGCTACTAAAAGAGATAAAGAAGAACAACAGGTTGTATCTTATCAAAACCGGAAACCCTCCTTTATCCCTCGCCCTAAACCAATAAATCCCACTACTCCCTCCGCTCCACTAAAGATCCAAAAATTGACCAAGGCTGAAATGGTTGAATGCCAACTCAAAGGCCTTTGTTATAATTGTGATGATAAATATTTCCCGGGCCACAAGTGTAAGGAACAAAATTTGTTTATGGCCATCTCTGAGGATATTTCGGAAGAGGATATTGAAACTCCCCTTGTGTCTGAGTCACCTGAAACCCCCGACATAACCCCTCCCTCAGACCCTCCCGAAGTAGAACTGGTCATTTCCCTCAATGCTCTCACTGTCTTCTCCGCTCCCCAAACCCTCAAGCTAATTGGTTACATCAAGCATCGGAAGGTCATCATTTTGGTTGATAGTGGAAGCACCCATAATTTTATTCATCGCTGCATTGTCCAAGAAAATCATTGCTACATCCATGCCATCAATAATTTCCAAATCATGATTGCCAATGGTGGCTCCATGAAATGTGGAGGGCATTGTGAAAATGTGTGTCTCCAAATTGGTGACTACCACCTGAAATCTCATATGTTTGCTATAGACATGGGCGGGTGTGACATTGTGTTGGGTGCAGACTGGCTAAGGACTTTGGGTCCCATTCTCATGGATTTTAAGGAATTAACCATGCAATTTGACCAGGAGGGCCACCAATATAAGTTCCAAGGAATCATTGTCGGTTCACCTGAGATCATTAGTTCCCATCGCATGGAAAAGCTGCTCAAAAAGGGTCATTCTGGTGTTATTTCTCAACTTCATGCCATCCAAGCAACATAAACACCCTCGGTGCCACAAGACCTCCAAGCCATCCTTTATAAACATCAAATGGTCTTTTCCACTCCCCAAGGACTCCCTCCTTCACGTGGTGTTCATGATCATTCCATTCCGCTTGTATCCGGAAGCCTTCCTCCCAATTTCCATCTGTATCATCACCCCTTTGCCCTAAAAAATGAAATTGAGAAAATGGTCTAGGAACTCCTTAATGCAGGCGTTATCCACCCTAGTACGAGCCCCCTACTCTTCTCCTGTGGTCATGGTCCTAAAGAAAGAAGGTTCTTGGTGAATGTGTCCTAACTTCCATGCCCTCAACAAACTTACCATTAAAGATAAATTTCCCATTCCTGTCATTGATGACCTCCTGGATGAACTGAGTGGCGCCCAATTCTTTACTAAACTTGATCTTCGTTCGGGCTACCACCAGATACGTATGAAAGAGGTAGACATTCCCAATACTTCCTTTAGAACTCATGAGGGCCACTATGAGTTTTTGGTCATGCCCTTTGGCTTGTGTAATTCCCCCTCCACCTTCCAAAGCCTCATGAATCATGTATTTCATCCTTTTCTCCGTCATTTTGTCTTAGTTTTCTTTGATGATATCCTCATCTATAGCAAGACCTGGATAGAACATCTTGCTCATTTGGATCGAGTTCTCCATCTACTCTCTCAGCACCAACTTTTCCTGAAACAGTCTAAATGTGTTTTTGGCACCTCAGAAGTAGAGTACTTGGGTCATCTGGTTGGCAAGGATGGTGTCAGGGTGGATCCTCACAAGATTAAAGCTATGCAAGACTGGCCTCACCCAAAGACTCTCAAAATATTGCGTGGATTTTTGGGCTTAACAGGTTATTATCGCAAGTTTGTTAAGAATTATGGAAAGATTGCAGCACCTCTCACTACTCCCCTAAAAAAGAACTCTTTCACTTGGACTCTAGCAGTTGCTCAAGATTTTCAAACCTTGAATATGGCCATTGCACCACTCCAGTCGTGGCCCTTCCGGATTTCATAAAGACCTTTGTCTTGGAATGTGATGCTTCGGGAAAGGGAATTGGTGATGTCCTTATGCAAGAGGGTCGTCCTTTGGCCTTTACCAGCAAGCAACTATCTGAAAGAAATCTGCTATGAAAAGGAAATGTTGGCTATTCTGCATGCCGTTGATTTGTGGGGCCCTTATCTATTAGGGCAACACTTCCAAGTTAAGATAAACAATCAAAGCCACAAGTATTTTTTGGAACAACGCATTTCCTCTCCGGAGCAACAAAAATGGGTAACTAAGCTATTTGGCTATGATTTTCAGATCATTTACAAGAAAAGAAAATAAAATGTGGTTGTGGATGCACTTTCCCGCAAATATGAAGATGAAGGATCCCTTTTTTCTCTTTCCTTCATTGTACCAGATTGGCTCCAAGCTATTCACCAGGAATGGATACAAGATCCCAAAAGTTCGCAGCTGATCCAACAATTGCAATCCAGTGCTCCAGCTCCCCCAGGGTACTCTTGGCTCCATGATGAGCTTTGATACAAAGGTTGTTTGTATTTAAGTAAACAATCAAAGCTTAAATCCACGGTACTTTTTGAGCTTCATGCTACACCAACAGCGGGGCACTCCGGGTTCACCAAAACCTATGACAGGGTCAAACGCTCTTTTTTCTGGGATGGTATGAAACAGGGCATTTGTAATTTTGTCGTTGAATGTGAGGTGTGTCAACGCAACAAGCGAGAAATAGTCAAATCTTTGGGCACACTACAACCGCTCCCGATTCCACCTGCTATTTGGAAGGACATCTCTATGGATTTTATTACAGGCTTATCCAAATTGGGAAATAAATCAGTCATCATGTTGGTTGTTGATCGCCTTTCCAAGTATGCTCATTTCTGCGCTCTTCAACACCCATTTACAGCATCCACGGTGGCTCAAATTTTCATGGATTAGGTCTTCAAGCTCCATGGCATGCCACACTCTATTGTTTCTGATCGCGACCTCACTTTCACAAGCAATTTTTGGCAAGAACTGTTCAAGCTACAAGGCACCCAATTGCATCTCAGTACAACTTATCATCCCCAGACTAATGGTCAAACAGAAGTTGTCAACAAGTGTTTGGAAGCATATTTGAGGTGTTTTGCCTCAGAAAAGCAAAATCAGTGGGCTCAATGGTCACCCCTAGCTAAATGGTGGTACAACACTTCATACCATACAGCGACATGCATGAATCCTTTTGAATTGATATATGGACATAATCCACCTTCAATTCTCTCATACTTACCTGGTGTCTCGAAGGTCCAGGCAGTTGACCAAACACTTACAGTTTGAGAGGCTATCCTCTATACCCTCAAAGAGAATTTGTTCATGGCACAAAATCATATGAAGCAACAAGTAGATCAAGGTCGCTCTGAACGTCAATTTGAAGAAGGGGATCAGGTGTTTCTTTGCCTGCAACCTTACAAGCAGAATTCCCTCAAAGCCGAGCATTGTCAAAAGCTAGCACCCAAATTTTATGGTCCTTATACAACTCTCAAGCATGTGGGACAGGTGGCCTATCAGTTAGTTTTTCCCAGTCATTCAAAGCTACATCCTATTTTTCATGTTTCCTGCTTAAGAAGGTGATCGAAACTAAGTGCCAAATTCAAACCAACCTTCCCGAGTTAGCAGAAGAAGGATCCATTTGGATACAACCACAAGCAGTTTTGGACCAGCGTGAGCATCGCTTGCGTTAGAGAACCATCAAGGAAGTGTTAATCCAATGGAAAGATACAACTCCAGCAGATGCCACTTGGGAACCAGCTACCATTCTGCAGCAATTTCCACATCTCAAGCCTTGAGGACAAGGTTGTTTTTAAGGGGGAGGACATGTTAGGGTCCCAACCCGCACATAGGTAGAACAATATATTTGGATGTAATAAAGGCCAATATTAATAAGGCCTTGCAATAAAATAGAATAATTCAAATGTAAGAAGACCTAATAGAAGCTTCTACTTCTAAAAGGATCTTCCTCTAGATGCTTCTTTTGATAACACATATTTAGTATAAATAGGATTCGAGGTATGAGAACCCTAGCTTGGATATTATTGTAATAGAGCTCTTCTCAACTGGAGGTTGCCCCCTCAAAAAGGCCTGTGAACATTTCTTTCAATATCAAAGTGTTATTTATGTTGTTATTCTTATATCAATTCAGTGTTATTGTGGTGATTGTTCTAGTTATATTGCTGTTATTATGCCATTTCTAGCATTTCATTTATGTTCTGCATAATTTTTATATCTGGTATATTACAAACTCCAAAAGGTTTGTGGGCCCCGATGGGGGTAGTTCATACGTCAACTTCCCTAAGGCATAACTTTTGCATACGATCTTCATTTGGTGCACTCGATACCTTGTCAGAAAGGTTTATCTGAGGAGTACACATTCTGAATGGCCTAAGAAAATCCTTTGACATAGAATGGGTTCCGCCACATCAAAAAAACATTGTTTAGGGCCTCAAAACAACATCAAAAGTTTGGGACCCAAAAAATTGTAGAAAAAATTCCAAAATGGAATATATATGTTGAGCCAATGGAATAGGTGGGTGGCCATCAATTTCCACCTGGATCAATCCTTCCACCTTATGAAGAAATGATCTCCATTGCATTGAGTGCCCCCATCAAATGGGGAAACTTCTGCTGAACTTGATGCTTAGTGAGCCACTTGCCTTGGTGAAATAACTTCCTTGCTTTGACAACCCGACGGAGTTGGATCTTCTATTGGAGGGTTCCCTTAACCTATGTGTCCATGATCCAATCAATGGTTTCCTATTCCATGCAGTCAGGGTTTATCTCTATAGGTGTCAGCTACTCTTCCACCTTCGATATGTCCAGTAGTGGTGGAAAATATGGCTGAAGGAGGTCTACATTGAATATTGGGTGTAATACAAGGAAGGGGGGAATACTTAGCTCAAAATCATATCACCCAAGATCTTTGTGATGGTGTAAGGTCCATAAAAAAGTGGTCTCAACTTCCGATGGGGTCCTTTCAGGTGCTCTTTATGCAAATGTAGCCAAACCTTGTCTCCCACTTGAAACTTGTGGGGAACCTAGTGCTGGTCATGACACTACTTGTACTTAGTATTGGCTTTCTACAAAATATCATGGACCTGTTGGCGGATGTGTTGGATCCATTCAATGAATTTGGTGGCTTTGTCGACCTCAGATTGAGCATGGGCAGATTCTTCCTATGTGGATGCAAGGGGTAATTCTACATCAATGGGGCCCAGTGGTTGAAAACCTAGGCCCACCTAAAAAGGGTTGTGACCAGTTGAGCTATGGAGTGCTATGTTGTAGTTGTGTTGGACAAAAGGAAGGCTCTCATCCCATGTGCATGGATGCTTGGAGTTGTACATGCACAGGAGGTGCACAGTCATCCTATTGATGACCTCTGCCTTCCCATTAGTCTGAGGGTGAAAGGCAATGGGTTTGGTGAGCTTGGTGTCCAACAGACCAAAGGCTCGACTAGAATTTTCCCAAGAACCTACTTTCCAATCTAATATGATGGTTTGTGGTAGTCTAAAGTGTACCCATACACACTCAAAGAAGATCTTGGTGGTGGCCTTGATTGTGACACTCTTCTTGCAGGTGGTCAGAATGTCCATCTTAGAGAATCAATCAACAACCATGAATACAAAGTCATTTTCATGCTTGGTGGAGGGGAGACCTGACATGTAGTCCATCGATATGGATTCCCAAGGCCCGTTGGGAGTAGGAAGAGGGGTGTACAATCCTTGTTTTTTAATGGTTGGCTTGGAAATGGAGCAGGAAGTGCATGACATGATATACTTACTAGCATCCTGTCAAAGCTTTGGCCAATAGAAATACTTTTGTAATACTTCCACTGTCTTCTCCATGCCAAGGTGTTCTTCCACGTGACTATATTGGGTTTCCCAAATCATATTTTCACACTCACTTGAAGGAACACAAAGATGACCCATATGGTATAGCATTCCATCTTGAAGATGGAAGTCGGAAATGTTCATGCCTATTCCCAACATATAGTAGGTTGTAGAAAAGTCAGGATCGCTTCCTTAGAGTTGGGACCACTCGAAGGTCTCATGCTCGCAAGAGTCAAGCACTGTGGTTATTGATGCAACTAGAGGTCAATTGAGACATTCAATGACATGATTGGTGATCCTTGTCTTATACTTAATGTTGAGGTGAAATTGTTGCAAGTATGTGGACCACTTTTGATGGTAGTCATTCTACAATTTTCCTTTTGTCTGCATGAATTACAGAGGCTTGTGATCCGTATGAATGACCGTCTCCTTCCCTAGAATGTAATAATTCCATTAGCAGTAGGCTTGTACAATGGGATGAATTTATTTTTCATAGGTGGGGTACTTACGAATGACATATGAGAGTGTTTCACTATGATAGGCCATTGGATGACTACGCTGAGTGAGAATGGAACCAAGAGTATAATTGGAAGTATTGGTATCAATCTCAAATGGTTGTTACAGATCGAGTAATGCGAGCACTGAGGCTGAGCATAAGTGATGTTTCATATAATAATAAATAAATAAAATTGTGGTATTCCCCACACAAATTTGTCTTTGCAACCACCCTTGGTCACTTGGATGAGAACCCATGTGATATGGGAGAACCCCAATACAAATGTTCAATAGAAGTTAGCAAGGCCTAAGAATCTCTCAAGCTCGGTTAGTGTTGTCGGGGTTGGCCAATCATGAATGACTTGAATCTTGGTTAGATCGAAATTGCACACCATGCTCATCTATAATGTATCTGAGATATTGGACCTTGTTCATGTCAAAGGAGCATTTCTCTAAGTTAGCATATAACTTGTATTGTCGTAGAGTGTGGAGGACATGTTGAATGTGCTGCGAGTGTTCTTCCCAACTCTTGATGAAGACAAGGACATCATCCAAATATACAACCAAAAAGGAATTGGTGAAGGGGTGCAAGATGTCGTCCATCAACCTCATGAATGTGGTTGGGACATTTGTCAAGCCAAAGGGCATGATCAACCACTCAAAAAGACCTTGTTTAGACTTGAAAGTTGTCTTCCATACATCAGTCTATTCTATGGGGACTTGGTGGTAGCCACACTTCAGATTAATATTACTAAAGTACTTGCCCCAACCCCCTTGAGCTGGTCGAGAAGGTCATCAATTCGAGGAATTATGTACTGGTTCCTGTCTGTGATTTTGTAATCTAGGTCTTGTTTTTCTTCCACGATTGGGCTTCCATAGGGTGAGGAGATTGGTCAAATGTGCCCTTTTTTGGAGAAGCTATTAGATTTGGCACTTGATTTCCTCATTTTCTAGGAGAGAGCATCGATACATTGGCCTATTAGGAAGAGGCATTTCATAAGTTAGCTCAATTGAATGCTTGAAATGATAGTGCAAAGGAACCCCAATAGGTGAGGTGAAGATGTCTTGATATTATTTCACAACTTTGTCCACTTGCTTCTATCGCATGGAGGAGTCTTGTGCCGAGGCCATGGATGTGGCCACGACCTTCTGTTCATTCTGAGAGCGACTAATGAAGAGGTCAAATTTCCCAGTCTGGGAGATGATCTTCCTACACTACTTAGTTGGGATAGAGAAATTGTGATAGGTGGAACTACATCTAGGATCTTATACTATTGTCTACCCACAATAGCAATGACACTATGAGGACTAGACTCATATACAACATGAAATTTACACATATATGGATGGCCTAAAAGAACATCACAAACTTCAAGTGGGGAAACATGACACAATACCTCATCCTTGAAGGGCTTGATGCCATAGGGTAGGAAACACTATTGGATGATGCAGAGATATCGTCCTTGGCTGAGCCACCCGATGTTGTATGACTGCAAATGTGGTGTTGTCAACAAATCCAACCGATTCATGAAATCTAATAAGATGAGCTTCTTTTGGCTTCCACTATCAATAATGAAATGTAGCAGAGAACCCTTCACCCACATCTACAAGTGAAAAAGTCCCTCACCTCCCTCCAGCTCTTCTGGTTCATTTGGCTGGATCTTGGTAGTAGTGAATATGGCACTGGGTTTTGCATCAATGATCTAATTCTCCTTGTATAGCTCTGAATTAGATTTAGAGCCTGGATTCGACTCTGAGGCTTTCAACTCGGTCACCAATGACTGCTTCGAGTGACATTCATCGATGTTGTGCTAGGGGATTTTATGGAATTCACACCACTTCCCAGTGCCTTTTTTCGTCTTCCCATTACCCTTCTTTGTTTGTGGCTTAGAATCATTGTTCTACAATTGTCCATACTTTCTTTTTCCTTTGTTATGTGTGCCAGGGACACCTTTTCCTCACTTCTACTATGATGCATTCGCAGATCCAAACTCTTGCTTATTCCTCTGCTTAAATTTTTTCTTGATTTTGACAGCACATCGATAAGAAGCTCCCAATAACGAGATGTTCAGAAACTCCATTTATGTTTTGATGTACCTATGTAGGGCCCCACGATATTTTAAAACTAGATGTCTCTTGAAGTCTCTGATACCCAAATTGGTGCACAAGGTATGGAAGGTTTTTGTGAACTTCGACATCGTTTGGTCCCTCTCTTGACTAAGTGTGGTCCATCTCATGTACTAGTTGTCATAGTTTCCAATAGGGTAATATTGTTCCTTGATGGAATCCATAAAAGAGTCCCAAGTGGGCTCGACCCCAAATATTCCAAACCCCTCTATGGATTTGTTCTCACAGTAAGTCTCCCACCAATGTTTGACATGGGGGACTGCCTTAAGGAGCGCAAAGGTGATCTTTTCCCTATTGAAAAAATTGTGGACAAAGAAATAAACTTCTGATATATTTAACCACTTTTCCAAAGAATATGCATCTATCTGACCTTCAAATATGGGAATATCAAAATGAACTTGTACCTTGAAGGGGACAACGCCTCCAAAGTGGTCACTTGATGAAGATGCCTCTGTTGTTGTTGGAAATCGCTGAAGGATTTGGTAAAAATGATCCATCATCTCGTTCCTATGTTTCACGAGAAACAACTTAATAGGATATCTTAATCCCTCGTCTCTCTGTTCTTCCACCATGGGAAGCCGCTTGGTCTAGCAAGAGCAATTTTCCTCAAGCGAAACTAGCTCACGACCCAACTCTCTATACCCTAACCTTACTAGGGACATGCACTAAGAAACGACAAAGAGTAGATTACTTTGATACCATTGATCCAGATTATGTTGAGAATGAGATGAAGGAAGAGATATAACAAGGAAAGACACAAAGATATTGCAAGAAACACAGAGATACAATAATACTCAATTTCTATTAACGACTGAAATATGCAGAGACTATAAAAGAAAATACAAAGTGAAATGAACTCACTAGAATGGTGGTAGCTTATCTCTGAAAACAGATGTGATGGCTACGCACATTCACAAGAAGATGAATACAATGAGGCTCCAAATAACTTTTTAACATAAATCATAAATGAGAAAACCCAAAGCATCCAAAACCTTAACCCTAGAAGATGAAATGCCAAAAGGTTTGTGGGCCTTGATATGTCAAATTCCCTAAGATATGTAGTTGATATCCCAAAAGGTAGTTGATATGTCAGTTTCCCTAAGATGTAACTTTTGCATATGATCTCCATTTGGGGTGCTCAATACCTCATCGAGAAGGTATAGCCAAGGAGTACACATTCCAAACAACCCAATGTAAGCCTTAGGCACGTATTGAGTGTTGCCACGTCAAAAAAATGTCGTTTAGGGCCTCGAAACGACCCCAAGAGTTTGGGCCTTGAAAACCTGTAGAAAAACTGCCAAAATGGAAACTATATTTTGAGCCAGTGGAATATGTGGGCAACAAACGATGTCCACCTGGATCATAGGGACTCATGGATGACCCATTTGATGCTTCATGTTGAGACACACTCTTCTGTCATGAATTTTCCCTATTTTTTAGGACAATTGCGCCACAGTTGTTTGACAAAGCTAAGGCGTACACTACCCAACTGACTTGTAGCCCACGACCAATCATTGGTTGCACTATTACAAACCCATGACTAGTCATTGGCTACACTACTACCAACCAACAACTGTCTCTGCAACCTATTAGATTTGGTGATTTCAAAGGAGATCAATGGTGAGTGTGTTGTTTCTCTCGTGATATGAGCTTGAGAACTCTCAATCCAGTTGAGTTTCACTAAGTTCTAGAGATCTAGAAGCCTCTCCTAGCCTCCTCCACCAGTGTATATTAGGAAGGAATTCCATGGGAAAGAGGAGGAAGAATCATTCACAATAACATGCTACAGGAATTTCAGAGGAGCTCTTCCAAAAAAAATTAGTCTTCATATTAGGTTAGCCTTGCTTATGTGAGGACCAGGGAGGAGCAAGAGAAAGGAGCCTTGGAGGAATGTGTAATGATCCCAAGCTAAATTCCTTCTTGGAATCACTAACTACTACTAATTTACTGAGTTATTAAGTGCATACAAGATTCATCAACACATGGAGATCACAATATATTCAAGATGTAGAAGCACAAGCAAAGATCTGACCTTTTTATTATGAGAAATGTAAGATCAATACAATAGATGGCCGATCTGGCATAAACCTCAGATGGTCATACAAGAAATAGATATGAGCTGCTACAAAATGCTCCCGACAATACAAAATAAGCCTCCAAAGGCTGGATATACAATGAAGATTGAATCAAGCAGATCTGAGCCGTACTAATGCTCAACCTCCAAGTTGGAAAGTGCCACATCCTGCTAGAATGCTGAAGCCCTCAATAATTCTTCCCTGCTACCAAAAGTATCCAATCATCCCAAGAAATATGCCAAATGATAGATCGGGCAACTGTGAGGACAACCCAGATGTCCAAATTCCCAAATCCACTCTCAAACCCTATAGATTTGAATTCCTCCACTAAATGGTGTGCCCCATTGGATGATTGAAACCCTAGCTGGTTTGGCCCTAATGAAGGAGGCCTCCAAATGCTCTGAAACTCTCCAAGAATATAGATCAGGATATGAGAATCCCGTGGGAGAAGTTTCAGACTCAGATCTCAAGCAGATCTCCCTAGATC
>JASDQU010502432.1:40116-51128 GCA_032191745.1 Picea mariana
ATCAACATGGCCAAGCATGTCAAACACTACTGACGAAGCTCAAATCTGGTCATTGTACTTTGGTGGATCCAAATCCAAAGAGGGAGCTGTTGCAAGATGTGTACTCATCGATCCCTCAGGTGATAAGACTTTCATTGCCTGTCGATTAGAGTTCGAGTGCACTAATAACACCGTCGAATATGAAGCACTTCTACAATGGCTTAGGAGAGATTTGGATATGGATGTACAAAATTTAATGGTATTTGGTGATTTAGAAATCATGGTTATGCAAGTAAAAAACTCCATACATTTCTTATTGCCACATCTGAAAAGCTACCAAACTGAGGTATGGAGTTTAATGCAAACATTTTCAGCATTTAACATAAATTCCATTCCAAGACTAAGTAATTCAAAGGCTGATTTATTGGCTAACATCACTTCTAAACTATTGCCCGCAGAAGGTATTTCTCCTAATGCACTTTCGATTGAATTGTTGTTCAGGCCGTCGATCACGGACAACATCACCAATTGGAGAGTGTTCGACGATGAGCAACAAATTATCAACTTTTTTCATATGGAAGACACCTTCCAAGGCACAATCAATGATGAAGGAACTCATGATGATAACCTTTGAAACTTCACGGTAATATTAGATCCTAGATCTCCTGAATCGATGTCTGATTTGGTAAACTCTATCCCTAAATCTCTTGTAAGACTAGAGAAATTTTATGACCTGCATGACAAATTTAGAGGGTCAGTTAATTGTAAAATGAACAGTTCTTCTTTGATTTACGAGTCGGTTAATTTAGGAACAAAGGACAATCCTCAAAATATTAATCTGGGAATGGGATGCTCCGAACAAGAATGATATGATTTCATAAAATTATTTAAATAATTTAAAGACATTTTTTCTTGAACCTATGATGACTTGAAAACATTAGACCCTAACATCATTCAACATGTCATCCCCATGAAACCATAGACTCATCATTTTCAACATAAAATGAGAAATATGCACCCTAAATTAGAACCTACCATTAAAAAAGAACTGAATAAATTACTAACTCGAGAGATAATTTTCCTGGTAAGGCAGATGCAATGGGTGTCTAACCTAGTCCCCGTAAGGAAGAAGAGTGGTGAAATTCGACTCTGTGTCGATTTTCGTAACCTAAACTGAGCATCTGATAAATATAACGACTATTTTCCTCCAATGGAACAAATTTTACAACATGTGTCTGGTTCCAAAAGATTGTCTTTGTTAGATGGCTTTTCGGGATACAACCAGCTCCTCATGTCTCCCTCAGATCAGATTAAAACCACCTTTTGCACCCCATGGGGAACTTATGCCTACAAGAAGATGCCTTTTGGGCTCATAAATGTCGGTGCCACTTTCTATAGAGAAATGGACATTTCTTTCCATGGTCTCATAAATCAATCAATTGTGGTCTATCTTGATGATGTTACTGTCTTCTCTAAAGACAAGAAAGATCACTTGTCTCACCTTAGGGTTATCCTAGAATGATGCCGCAAGTATGGAATATATCTCAACCCTAAGAAATAAGTCGTTGTAGTAGAGCAAGGTAAACTACTTGGGTTTATAGTGTCTAAGGATGGAATGATTATTTACTCTAAAAGAACCCAAGCTATTGCTAAGCTCCCCCCTCCCTCCTCCAAAACATCCATGCAGTCCTTTTTGGGCAAGATTAATTTCATCAGAAGATTTGTTCCAAGTTTCTCGGAAATGGTAAGACCGTTGCAGAACTTAATTAAAAATTATTTTTTGTACCATTGAAGACAACAAGAAAGTCAATATTTTGACTCCAATATAAAAACAATAGTAGAATCTCTTGCCTTGATGAGTCCCGATTTCTCTCAGGATTTCACTCGTTACACCTTTGCTTCCAACCGATCTTATGATGTTGTGTTAACACAAAATATTGTTGAAATAAATGAGATACCCATTGCCTTCATGAGCTCATATTTCAAAGGAGAAAATCTTAATTATCGAGCAGTAGATCAACATGCATATGTTGTTTTTAAAGCAGTGAAACACTTCCAGTCATTTCTTTTGAAATCCAGAACCAAGGTTATTGTTCCTTACCCAGTTGTAAGAAACCTGCTAGTACAAAAAGAACTGGGTGAGAAAAGGGAAAATTGGATGACATCCTTACAAGAGTATGACCTCGAAATAACCCTTGAAAAAAATTTTAGAGGTCAAGGCCTATGTAAACTAGTTGTTGATTCAGTTAAAGAACAGGAAAGTCAAATTAACACTTTAACTGTAAATCAACATAACAAAAAACAAATCAGATGTGCACAAGTTGTTGCCAATTCCTGGTACGAGAACGTTAAATTTTATTTGACACATGGATCTTCTCCTCACCACCTTGATCCTAAAAATAAAAGAGCACTCAAGTTAAAATCTGCATCTTTCTAGTTAATAAATGATGTTTGTTTCGAAAGAATTTTGACGGTGTTCTTATGTGTTGTTTCGAAAAGGAAGAATCAGAAAAAGTACTATCTGAACTTCATGCAGGTGAAGCTGGTGGACACTTCAGTGGAGACACCACTACTCAGAAAGTGTTAAGAGCTAGCTACTATTGGCCCACTTTGTTTAACGATGCCCATGCATTGTGCCATAAATGTATAGTTTGCCAAAAGGCTGCCAGACGGGTTAAGAAGGCAACATTTCCTTTGCAACCTGTCACTGTAGATTCCCCTTTTCAGCAATGGGGTCTTGAATTCATAGGAACAATTAATCCTTCTTCCTCACAGCAACATAAGTATATAATTACAACAACGAATTATTTTACCAGATGGTCTGAAGCTGCACCTTTGAAAGTGGTAAACAAGAATCAAGTAGTATCTCTCCTTAATTCGCATATCATCACTCGATTCAACATTCTCGAATGTTTGGTATTTGATAATGCCTCTTATTTCTCATCCCTTGATATGAATTTATTTGCCTTAGAAAAATGGATTAAATTAAAATATTCTGCCAGCTACTACCCTCAAGGAAATGGTCTAACAGAATCAACAAATAAAAATTTAATCAAGATCATTAAGAGGACAGCTTCAGAAAACCATAAGAACTAACACAATGCACTATATAATGCACTTTGGGCTGATAGGGTGACACCAAAAACCTCTGTTGGTAATTCCCCTTTCTTTCTCGTCTACAGAAGAGAAGCAATCCTCCCTCTACATGTTTTACTTCCATCTCTGCAATTTTTGCAGAATGTCCAAGAAGAGGACTGCCCTCCTCTAGGAAGTCGAATTAATGCCTTGTTAAAAATGGAGGAAGTAAGAGCACAAGCAAAGAGGAAATTGGATCAACACCAACATATTGTAAAATGATGGTTTGACTCAAATTATTCTTCAGATAGGAATTTCAATGTCGGAGACTTGGTTCTCAAATGGGATAAACCGCACGAGGGAAAGGGGGAACACACCAAGTTCCAAAATCTGTGGTTGGCACCATTTGTAATTTCTAAAAAGTTAGGTCCCAGCTCTTTCTGTCTGCACAATTTGGAGGGATAGCTAGACACTTTCCTGGTGAATGGCCAAGATGTCAAAAGGTATTTCTCCTGATGACTCTAGATGCACCTCTCTGTACATATTTTTTTGTTTTAATTCTCTTTTTTGTTTTTTGATTTTGGTTCTTTTGATTTTGCTTGTTTTCATTTGTTTCTGAATAAATTTATGTCTAAGTCATCCGTTTGTTCATGAAAGGAAAATCAAAAGTCTTATCCTAAAGAAACAATCAAGGTCATTTCAAAGCACCAGTACTGAAAACTGATAAAACTCAGACTAGTAGAAGAAACTTTCTGTTCAAAATAGTTTTCCTGGTTTCTCTTTACAATAACGAGAAGATACGATCATTATTAAAACTCTTAATGCTTCCCCTATTTTTAAAATAAAACAACTCAAGTATGCCTTCCTGTCCTTGAGAGATTTTTCTTAACAGAAAACTAAGAGTCCAGATCATTGATGAAGGTCGTCAAACGAGAAATTAAATTGGAAAATATGAAGTATTTTGAGATCTGAAATTTTTAGCATCACCCTAGTCTCTTGAATATCGTAAAGTTTATGTCAAATTGCAAATAAATTATCGAGAGTTGAAAGCACTGCAAAGTGTGGGAAGTGTTTGTAAACTCACCGAGATACTGAACAAGTCTGCTGGCAGCGGGTAAATGCATACATGATTCCAAGGAAACTTCATCGAGGTACTGAACAGGCCTGTTGGCTGCGAAGCAATGTTGGGTTTAATAAAATTATCAGGTACGACTGTTGTAATTGATCGTAAAAATGTCCTTCATCTTGAATGGATAATTCTTGGACATGGTCGAGGTGTTATAGTGGGTTAAATGACATCCTTGCTAAGGCTATGGATGCCTACTAGAAACAACGACCCTTTCAACAGTATTGGAGTCAATTGCCTAAACATCATCTCACTCGTGATTAAAACTTGTCACCAGATTGCACTTGGACAGAAACACATATGAGGCTAGACTATGTGATTTTTTGCATTTTGATCGAAATGCTTAACTTATTGTCGACTGTTCTTTAATTTTTTTAAATCATTTTGGTCTGTCCTAAAATGAATTTTTTGGTGATGCAAATATAACTTCTTCGCCCAGTACGTCGCCATTGTTGGCAACCCCACATGATTTTTATGTTTAAAAAAGAAATTGCATTTTCTATAGCTTCCTTCACCTCGATTTCATAAATTTTTTTGATAATTTTGAGATAATTACTGGGTTAAGAAATATTTGATTAATTTCTTATTGTCTGTGCTTTCATTTTGTTTTATGTTTGACTCATGACTGTAAGCATGAATCAAACATAAAACCTAGCTTGGTGTTATAATTTGTATGCCTTAGAATGCATCCTTTTGAAGGTCATCATTCTTACCTGAGATCTAAATCTAATGTTTGAATGACCTATTTTAGATGTTTTGGGGTTTTGATCTAGATATTGTATGGTTTGATAGTTTATATTCAATTTATTAAGATCCTTTGATACATTGGTTAGTCCTCTCATTAACTTAATGGTCATATCAAAAGACATTCAAATGAATGCATGCCTGGTGTACTCGCTCCCTTACCTCGCCTCCTTGGCTTAACGTATTAATGAGCCATTCATTGCATTCATAGGGTTTTAGTACTCTGTATGTATGGTTCTCATTACAAGGAATGGTAAAAGAATTTATGATCAAACCCTTGGTGTTTACTCCCACTACTTGTGCTATGATAACACACAAGATATTTTTATGGTCTCTTCTCCACTATCCATTCAGATTTGTTACTATTGCTCCTACCATTCAAACCTGAAACTATTTTGAGTTATTCCTGTTACATTCTGGTTGCATTTGTCATGGTTCCTGTTGTTTGTTTGGTGCCGAATGGGTGCCAAGATTTACTCTCTAAAGACGATGCGATCGAGGACATAAAAATCCAAGGCTAGGATGTTTTCCTTAAAATATTTGAAGGCTATAACCTTCAGGTGGAACATGCTTTCACGCATACCTTAGATGGTTGTAGAGAAAAAATTGGGGACACACAGTTAGATCTAACCAAGGGGTTTCTATGTGAAGCAATAGAGATTCCATCGACAGGTGAGAAATGGTTCAAAAACTCATGAAATGAAGGAGTACCGTGGAGCTTGTTTATGATGTCCAAAAAAATCAACTATTGCAAAAAAGATATTCCCATCTCCCTGGTTAAACTTAGGTGGCATAGACTGTTGTTGATTCTCAAACAATTCATGACCTGTGAGGGTCAATACGGATTAGTATTACTCTATCATATTCGCTTACTCATTCATTTCATTGGTTTTGAATTAAGCATGCCATTTTATTTGTTGAAAAGTCTCTATAAAATGTCCAAAAGAGATAAGAGGTAGAGTGTTGATTCAAGTCTGTTCCATCACAGATTGATTAAGATTTTGTTGATTCATCACTTGTCAACTATAGGCGACTGTTGGGATAATTTTTTGATGAGAAATAGTTTTTCCACAACCGTTCACGTAGTAAACCCTGACTTACGCAAGCCACTAATTAAAAACCAGCTTGGTATTTGAAGAAATGGACCAGACTCTCTTAATAGAAACCCTCTAGACGCGGCGATGCCATGTAAGCCTTCATCTACAACATTCCTGATCAAAATACTATTGAATTGGAGGTAGTTGAACCTCTTATGCCTAAGATTGATGCTAGCCTAAACGTTATTGTAAAGCGAGATGTTGAGAAACCTTGCAAACAAACAAAGAAAAAAATGCACAAACTTAGTGTTCGAGAACAAAAAGGCAGGTCACCTAATTTCAAGGAAATGGAGGAACCTAAATGATGCTCATCTGATATTGATCAGTTAGATCGAGGTCGAGGAGGTCTCAAGCTCTGAAATGAAATATTTTCTAGCTTTGGAAGACCTAGATTGTCAAGGTTATAGGAAGAAAGTTATTGTTCCTACTGAACCCTAGGAATTTGTGATGAATTTGCCACTGTGCCTCAAAGATGAGGAGGGGTTCTTTGGTATTAGGCACAATCAAGGGAAAACAACAGGTAAGGTTGATACATCCATGTTTGACTGTACGCTTCATTGACTTGCCATTTCTTCTATACAGTGTGATGTTTGTTTCCATTAGATCGAGCGATATTACATGGACATACCCATTCTTTAGGCCCAGATTAAAATGCTTACTGCTCAAAATGAATCATTAAAACAAGAAAATCTCGACCTCAAAATGCACACAGAGGAAAGATAAATGCATCAAGAGATTAGGAAACATAGTAATAAAAAATGGAACAAGTGTCAAAGCAAAAGTGAATTCTGAACTACCTGACCCATCTTTAGTCAATTTTTAAATGGTAAAACAATTTTCTCTCGTGTTTTATTCCTGTTATCTATTTTGAATTAAATCGATTTGGAATTTGATTTTGTTTGCTAAACTAAGACTGGCTACATAATCTTTCGATTATGTAGCCAAGTCTCTTTTTAAATGAAAAAATTAGAAATTAGTTATGGGTAATTTTCTAACTTATTTTTGTTTTGTTTTTCAGGAAATAGTAGATCCTATTGCTGATCATCTGGGGGAAACATATTCGATTATGCATCTGAATGATTAGTAGTTTCTTTTCTATTTGTTTTGCAAAAAAATTGATCAATCTTTGATTAAAACCAACTCTGTTATGAATGGTTGTTAGCCCACTATTTTTGTAATATTTCTGATTTTATGAAATCCTATCCTATCCTGTGAGATAGGAGAATGTGATTTCAAGTCACTTTAAATACTGTTCATTTTGTAAGTAATAGACATCTTGGCCTGTAAAAAAATATGGACAAATGATCTTCAGAACTTAATGGACCATATTTTAGCATTTCGGCTTTAGACCAATGTGAAGTTGTCTCATTTATGTTTTGTCTCATTTATTTTGGAATATTAATGTTTTGTATAGATTTAGTCTCAATGACATGTGATGTTCCATTTTATTTAGTGTTTTAAATGTTGTTTATAATTTGTTGTTTCACAAATTATCACTGTGATCATTATATCAATTTTAATATCATGAGTTATGTCTAATGTTTAGTTGATTGATAAAATGAATGCTTTACATTAAGATTTCTTTTTTTGTAATCATTCATAATTATAAGATCATTGTACATACATGTACTATTTGGTTCTCATATCCTAGCTATCAACAAACACCTGGAGTTTATTCAGGAAGCATGAGGGAAAGCCTGCCATATATTTCTCTTGCAAGCAAAGACAACTGGAGCTTCTTTTTTTGGATTGCACAGAGACATAGACACAGTATGAAACTAATCTCAGGTTAGATTTATTTCCATTTAATTTCGGTTACTTTAATTATTAGTGAAACATGATAGTTTTTTAGATTGGCTTTGACCATCACTCTATCCTTGTTTCATAACATATTAAATTTAATTTCTTAGATTTATGATTAGAAAACAAAAAATATAAAAAAATGTTCTTTCTTTATCTGCTTTTTAAAACAGTTACCAAACATTGATTTTGCAAGGTATCCTCTAAAAACTTGAAATCTGTAATTACTCTATACATAATGGCATGTTCATATTTATCTTTCTGTTGAATGTATTTGTAAATAATTAGATTAAAGTTTATATATTATTATAGTATTAGCACTAGTTAGTTTATTTCTTTTTCTTGTTTTAGGACCCTAGTTGGCTAATAGATCCATTAAACCCTTAAGAATAGGTCACACCAAATGGCTTGGGTTATTTAGACAACCCCGTGTTAGCGTCGGAAGTCACTCCTGGATTGCTTGCAGGAGCAGAGCCCGACACCCATAAGTTTAATGTCACGATTTGATAAATGGGCGATCAAATGGGTAGAGACTCGAGGAGATATCACTCTAACTCGGGGACTGGATCTGGTACGTAAAGAACAAAGGAGGTCTAGAATCCTAACTTCTGCCAGTGGGTTGATTAAAAAGATGATCAGGTTGAAGACTTAGTAAGAGAAGTGAACAAACAGCTCTGGGCAATAGGCTTACAACGGTTTGTAGGGGAAAAACTCTGAACAYGGGATCCTCCTGGTTCAGGGCTTCAAGAAACTGAAGGGAAGACTTGAMTGGATCCTCCAATTCCAAGCCATTCAGCGTTAAGGAAATCATAGGAACTGATTAGAGACTCCATAACTATTACAGTGATCCATTACAACATCATCCTATAACAGCTACAACTCGACTGGATCCTTCAATTCCGAGCTGCTCTAACACAGTATAACAAAGATGTAAAGAAACTGGCATTCATAAGGCAAGAAGTCTCAGAAGTCTATAAATAACCAGAAAATAGTGCTTCATTAAAGTTTTACAAATAGGAGCTTTGCTCAACCATCGATACCCACCAAAATGGCAGAAATGCCTACATATACTTGGAATTGACTCAGGCACTGAAGGCGCGATCATATCATGAATTCAATGCTTGACGTTGAGGAGCTTCTCTATCAGGATGGGCTGTCAGTCTGCCTCAATCAAATCTGTCCTCTTCTCCCCCGTCATACACCTCCTTAATTCAGCATGGCTCGCACGAGGGGGTAGCTGAGCCCTTTGAATATTGAACTGGCTTGTGCAGGTTCCTCTAGTGAATTGGAGACTCGGCGTGGCTTCCCTGAAGAGAACCGGTATGGGGGACCCTCCCGGGTAGATTTTTGGTCACGAGCTCCATACTTCTTCAAATAAATGACTGAGGAGAGGCCTCAACCACCCTCTTTTCTCTACATTCATTCTTGGCAGCTACTGGGATTTATCCCACATTAAATCGGTATCTGGGACATCACCGTGCCTTCTCACTCTCAGGATTGTTTTAAATCCCTTCTTCTGAGCCGAAGCGGCTCTTTAGATTCCTTTTGGGAATCACTGTGCAAACCCGATCCATAGGTCCTTTTGACTTTCCTCTCTGCCTCTACACCTAGCCGTGGTGGTCTCCGACTCTATATCGGGGTTTCGGGGTTTCAGATTTTCCGCTGCCACCAACCACTGTCCTCGTGAATCCCCGATCACTGATTCTCCAATGAGCTCTTCCACGTACTGGCCCTCCCGGCTCAGCCTGGTCCATGTGGCCATCACTCCATGTGACCGCAGTCCAACTCCCCATCGGAGTTTCAGGATTCACGGTTTCAAAATGCACAAACTCCTTGTGCATGAGATTTTCGATTTTCCGATCCTCGACTTTCTGGGATCTCCTGATACGCGGCACGCACAATGGATGGTCCTGATCCGATCGGGAAATCGCGTTTCGTGATTCTTCTATGGAAGAAACTCTCGCTCCCGGGATCTCCGATATCCCGATTCTCGATGAAGCCCTCCTATGGAGCTTTCGCCGATGGTGCTAGATGATATCGCTAATAATAAATATCGCTAACATTAGGCTCCATGGGGGATAGATTCATCCCTGCGATGCTCTGAGAACTCATTTTGCAGTTCCAGTGCCTGGCTGTTGGGCTATGGAGTCACTGAAAACATCCTGCTGCTGAAAATACAGGCCGAAAAATAAAAGTAACAAAATAAAGCTACATGCCCAAAGGAGCTTGTTTATATACAATCCTAAACTAATAAACTATTTTACATGGGCTAGGTGAAAGAGAACTTCCACCATAGGCATTCAAGCAGCTTCCTGGATAGAAGCTCCTTTCTTCTGTCGATGATCACCAGCAGATGGTGTAACCGTGACAACAGAACAGCTACACTCTTCAACTCCTCCTTACAGGCTGGAGTTGAGATGAAATAGGGCGGCTCCAAGGCATAGGGGAAATGCCACTCCATGTATTTGCTGATAGGGTCATCGAATGAGTGGCCATTTCCAAGGAATTGGTGAAATATAGCCTCTTCTGCTACACAGTTGTTCACACACGGCTGAATGTCTCTGATAACCACAGGCGGGTAAATAAATGAAGTAGGCTCACTGATCTCAGGTGGTGGCTKCTCACTGACTGGCTCTGCACAGTCTGTAAACTGCATCTTCGACTGCTCCTCTAGTTTTTCTGGTGCCTCTTCTTGGCTCTCCCAAGGGTCAGAGTCGTAATCATCATAGATAAKACCTKTGGGAAAGATCTGCTTTTCAATTTGCTACTCAGGGGGGCTGATTTCCTCGTATTGTCTTTCATTTGCGAGTAGAGGATAAGGCTCTGCGACCTTCTCTTGGAAATCTAGCATATCGAGCTGAGACTCTGATTCGTAACTATCATAAGTGGTCTGGATGCTCTGACAAGAAAAAGGTGATGTCGGGCTCTGCTGCTCCTCTTCTAGATAATCATCGAAGTCGAGGGGAGACAAAGCTTCTCCAACTTGCAGAAATGGAACTATCCCCTGCTCCTCCATTTCGACCCCGAATGTAAACACATCGTGGGAAATCTCGTGAAGGAAAAGAGAGCAATCCTCTTCCACAACTACCTCTTTATTTCTTTGATCTAATACAACAAGATCATCGGGGGTAGATGCCAACTCATCTAATAAATCTTCAACAATCTCTTCAAAAGAGTTGCTCAGAGCGTCT
>JASDQU010502432.1:51191-69528 GCA_032191745.1 Picea mariana
TTCTAATTGGGCAGAGAGATATTTCACCTACTCTATCAGCTTACTCAGGGTGCCATCCTCCTCCCTGGGAACTTTATCACTTTCATAACCTGCCTTGGATGCAGATGAATGGGGAGGAGAAGGGACTGAGTTCTGATCCAGGTCATCAAGATCCTCCCCACAACTTTCGTCAGAAACAACTTTCTCTTGTATAGAGTTGTGGTATCCCTCACAACAATTATGACAAATTAACTCAGGGGGATACAGCCTCTAACAATAGGTGGTGAAAGCTGCATGGAATCCATGGAGTGAAGAAATGCTAGAAGGGGGTAAAGAATGGTACCATTTACATGCATCCCCTGCTAACGAGAACATGAACATCTTCAGTAACACATCCTCATGATGTATCTCCCACTGACGCATGAGTTCATGAAACTCACTGAGGTGTTGAGCAGGGTTGTCCTCTTCACACTTTCCAAATATGGGCAAATAATCGCCCCATTCATCCAGAGAGGGGACAACATTAGGACAACCAGGAATAGCAGAAAAATTAAAAGGAGCAAACCTACGAGCAAGGATTTTCTCCATATCGAACCAGTGGAGTCACCAATCGATCCTTGAATCATGGAGTCGCTAGGTGAAAGATGTGTAGCTTCAAATATGCCTGGTCCTTGTTCACCATCAAAGGCCAGATCTTAACGTTGTCGTTACCCCAGGAAGCTTCTCAGACTGAGAAGGCAGCTACTGAAACCTTCTCGAGAAAGCTCCTTAGGGTCGGCTTTTAGGTGTGCTGACAGTAGTCACAGCTGAAACAATGATGTGGAAACAATGGAGTTGCCACAGTGGAGTCGCCAGGTGCACAGTAGCAATCTTTAAGGGCTCTAATGTCTGATGCACCTTTAGAATCAGAGGCTCAATGTCGTTCTGCCCAGGAAAAATATTCAACTTCGTCCCCGACAACGGCGCCAGAAATGTTAGCGTCAGAAGTCACTCCTGGATTGCTTGCAGGAGAAGAGCCCGACACCCATCAGTTTAATGTCACGATTTGATAAATGGGCAATCAAATGGGTAGAGATTCGAGGAGATATCACTCTAACTTGGGGACTGGATCTGGTACGTAAAGAACAAAGGAGGTCTGGAATCCTAACTTCTACCAGTGGGTTGATTAAAAAGATGATCAGGTTGAAGACTTAGTAAGAGAAGTGAACAAACAGCTCTGGACAACAGGCTTACAACAGTTTGTAGGGGAAAAAATCTGAACGCGAGATCCTCCTAGTTTAGGGCTTCAAGAAACTGAAGGGAAGACTTGACTGGATCCTCCAATTCTAATCCATTCAGCGTTAAGGAAATCACAGGAACCGATTAGAGACTCTGTAACTATTACGGTGATCCATTACAACATCCTCCTATAACAGCTACAGCTCGACTGGATCCTCCAATTCCGAGCTACTCTAACATGGTATAACAAAGATGTAAAGAAACTGGCATTCATAAGGCAAGAAGTCTCAGAAGTCTAGAAATAACCAGAAAACAGTGCTTCATTAAAGTTTTACAACCGGGAGCTCTGCTCAACCATCGATACCCACCAAAATGGCAGAAATTCCTACATATACTTGGAACTGAATCAGGCGCTGAAGGCATGATCATATCATGAATTCAATGCTTGACGTTGAGGAGCTTCTCTATCAGGATGGGCTGTCAGTTTGCCTCAATCAAATCTGTTCTCTGCTCCTCTGTCATATGACTCCTTAATTCAACATGGCTCATGCCAGGGGGTAGCTGAGCCCTTTGAATATTGAACTGGCGTGTGCAGGTTCCTCTGGTGAATTGGAGACTCGGTGTGGCTTCCCTGAAGAGACCCGGTACGAGGGACCCTCCCGAGTAGATTTTTGGTCAGGACCTCCATACTTCTTCAAATAAATCACTGAGGAGAGGCCTCAACCACCCTCTTTTCTCTGCATTCATTCTTGGCAGCTACTGGGATTTAGCCCACATTAAATCGGTATCTGGGACATCACCGTGCCTTCCCGCTCTCAGGATCATTTTCAATCCCTTCTTCTGAGCCGAAGAAGCTCTTTAGATTCCTTTCGAGAATCACTATGCAAACCTGATCCACAAGTCCTTATGACTTTCCTCTCTGCCTCTGCAGCTAGCCGTGGTAGTCTCTGACTCTATATCAGGGTTTCGGGGTTTCATATTTTCTGCTGCCACCAACCACTGTCCTCATGAATCCCCGATCACTGATTTTCTGATGAGCGCTTCCACGTACTAGCCCTCCTGGCTCAGCCTGGTCCATGTGACCATCACTCCATGTGACCAGAGTCCAACTCCCCATCGGAGTTTCAGGATTCGCGGTTTCAAAATGCACGAACTCCTTATGCACAGGATTTTCAATTTCCCGATCCCCAACTTTCTGGGATCTCCTAACACGCGTCATGCATAATGGATGGTCTTGATCCGATTGGGAAATCGCGTTTCGCGATTCTGCTATGCACGAAACTCTCGCTCTCGGGATCTCCGATATCCCAATTCCCGATGAAGCCCTCCTGTGGAGCTTTCACTGATGGCGCTAGATGATATCGCTAACAAGAAATATCGCTAACACCCCGTTCTGGATCTATTCTTCCAGTTGACGACAAGTCAAATTTGGCCGTCAACACACCTGCAATGTGTTTTGAACAACCACTGTCAACATACCAACCACGTTTCTTATGCTTAGCTTGTAGAGAGAGTGTGCATTATTCATTTCTATACTAGTTTTTATTCCTTATCCATGTTCTTTTGTTAGGTTCTTGTATGTGGCTGCTGTTATTCTATTGTGGTTCTCTAGGAGGGAATGCCATTTTGCAATCTTTGGCCATGTGTCCAAATTTGTTACATTTGTAACATTCCACTTCAGTGCTCAAAGATTCAAACCTGTTGTAACTTCTTCTTTTGTGTTTCACTAGGCCTTCTTGGATAACCCTTTTGTGTATGACTTTCAATTTTTTTTATGTTCTTGTTGTTAGCTATGCAATTCACAACTTTATGTCCAAAATTATTACATCCATAACATAAACTAAAAAATATAGTTTAATACCTGGGAGTTGAAGATATTTTGAAAGGAGGTGCTCTTATGAATCCTTCTTCTTCTTGAGGCCTATCTGTCTATTGTTGATTCTGAAATCTGAATCTTCTCGGTGGAGGAGTGTCCCTGTAATCTTCCTTGTATATCTTCCTATCCCCTTTGATTATTTCTGCATAGCTTTTTGGATATGTTTCTTGCTCTATTGTTTTTCAGCTTGATCCCTTTTCTGTCTGATTATATCCAAGTTTGGACTTGTCAAGATGAGATTTTTGACTGTTGATAATGTCATCCAAAACTTTTGACTATTCTGCATATTTTTATTTTGAATATCCTTTCTTAATGTGACAATCTATGCTTCCAAATTTTCAATGTTCATGTCCTTTTCTTCTAGTTGTTCTTTGAGTGCGTCTTCAATTATTTTATCTTATTCTATTTGAAACTTCAAATTTGTGATCATTTGTTCTAGTTCTTGAGTATCTTCTTTCTTGTCTAGTTCCGCTTGTAGTTTCTTATTTTTCTTCTTTTCTCTTCTGATAACTTCTATGGTACACATCAATTCTTCTCGGTAGTCAACTTCTTCCTCTTCAATTTCTTCTTCGACTTCTTCATATTCTTCTTCGAAGTCTTCTTTATCAGAGTCTTCTACTGCCATTAATAGAACTCTTCCTATCTCATTGTCACTGACTTCATCTTCATCTGATGGTGAGATGTCTTCTTTGGTGCATAAGCTTTTCTTGAAAACTTTCTTTGTAGTTCATTTGCCTTTATATGTTTGTTTTCCCTTTGAGTAACCTTCATCATTTCTCTTTTTCTTATGAGGACATTTGCTAGAAAAATGACCAATACCATCATAATTAAAACAAATTAAAGGAAGATTACCTCTATACCTACCATCGGTTCCCTTGTTCAGTCTTTTGATGAAGTTGGCCACTTCTTCATCATCTTCTGAGACGTCATTGTTGTTGTTATGTTCTTCTTGTTGCTTTTCCTTTTTCTTTGATTTTTTGGATGCTTTTAAGGCTGCTTCTTTTACATCTGGATTTTATTGTTCAGTTCTCATTTCATATGATGTGGAGATTCCATGCAGTTCATCCATGTTTATTAAGTTTAGATCTGATCTTTCTTCTAGTGCTAATATCTTAGGGTCAAATCTCATAAAAAGAGATCTTAGTACCTTTTGAACAATTACAGATTCTTCGATTTATTCTCCCAATCCTATGATTTCATTCACTTTTTCATCAAATCGTAAGAAGTAGGCTACAATCTTCTCATCTTCCTTCATATTTAGTTGTTCGAACTCACCTCTGTAAGTTTGAAGCTTTGCTGCTTTGACTTTTGAATCTCCTTCATAAATATTTAGAAGCTTGTCCCAAATATCTTTAGGGGATTTACAATGTGCAACTTTTGTGAATACCATTTCATTGAGACCATTCAAAAGTGAATTTGTGGCTTTGGAATTATTATGACCGAGTTTCAATTCTTTGTCATTTGTTGGTGGAACTGCCGGTGTTGTGCATCCATCTACAATTGATTGCAGAATTTCAAATCCATGTGCCTGTATATATGTCTTCATCGTTATGCTCCAAAAAACATACTTTTTTCCATCAAACTGTGGTATTCCATTTTTATACAAGTTGTTTCTCTCCATGATCTACCTTTCAGTGGTTAAACTGATTTCTGAAGGAACTCGCTCTAATATCAATTGTTGGATTACTGAGAGGGGGGCTGAATCAGTAATAGATCTATTATAATCCTTTTTAACCAAATAATCCAAGTGTTATATCAATGTAGAATTATCATCCAATAATGAGCAATGAACAAATGAACAATCATGCACATACACAATACATTAGTCTTTTACATGGAAACCCAAAGTGAGAGAAAACCACAAAATGTTTTTTCTTATATGTCTTGAAAAATTACATTCATTGGAAGCACCAACTTCCTTTATTTTCCAGCTGCAACTGGAAGGATGCTCCAACCCCCTAGTTTCTGAGGCTACAACCTAAGGGAAGCTCCAACTCCCCAATTATCTAGCTACAACCACAATGCGGTGACAAACGCCTATGTTCTCTGGATACAACCGAATGGTGGCTACAACCACCTGTCCTTACCCTGTCCAACCACTCTCAAGTATATGTAGAATGATGCAACCACTATCACACTATCACTGTGAGATATACTACTGTAAAAATGTACCAATAAACGTTAACAATGCATCAACCATGTATCAACTTGTACCTCAACCTGTAATCAACCTATACCATAAACAAGTGCATCAAACATGCACCAACCTGTAATCAACCTGTACCATAAACAAGTGCATCCATCCATGTACCAAGTATGCACCAATCATGTGTCAACTACTCATCAACTATGACTCATCAATGTGTACCAACATCATCAACTATACACCTCATGTATGTGCCAACTCATCAACTACTTGTCTCAACCATGTACCCAACATGTACCTCAACTAAAAGCCCTCATCAATTTCATCATCCAAATATGATTTGTAACTCTGTAATAGACCTGGTGTATATGATCACATACCTACAAACCTTCCTTAACTTTAACAACAAGAAACTAGCATTTTCATCAAACTCTTCTTTAGTCTCACATGACTAGTTTTGGATAGGTCAACAACCCTAACTTGAAATAATCATAACTTTGTACCTGTAATGAATAAATATACAAAAAGGACAAAAATGTTGTTTAGTGTGTTTTATGCAATTCCTCCAGGTATCACTACTTGGAACCTCTCAGAAAAGGATTTATAGCAACAATGACATACCTTGCTGAATTCTGGCTTATTCTTGAGAGTGACCTTGTAGAGTGCGCCCCGCAAGGAATATTTGTTGAATGGATATGAAAATGTTACAAAAAATATTACAAACTATACTCTAACCAACACATTGGTATTACTGAATTTGGATCGGTTATGAATAAGTTATGACGTTTTTACCAGAAACACCTGTTTTAGACTAGTTTCAAGACTAGCCACATAGCCTATTTTCCATGGAGTTTAACTCCAAAAATACAACGACCCACAAGCTGTATTTTTTACCAAAGATACTTGGATATGTTTCCTCAATGGAATATAAATTTCACAGTCTGAATCATTCTATAAAAACAATTATTGGGAAAATGGTGAGATGACCTATAAATAACATACCTTAGAAAGCATCATCAAAAGAATTTATTATTCCTTGAATTCCAACCTTCTTTTCTTCACCTTCCCTAATAATTTTGGCTTAGATATCCTTTGGTTACATTAGACACCTATAGATATTCAATATGCTCAAGTGTGATCTTAAATGAGAGAGCCTTGCCTCTTATTTATACTCTCCAAGTAGCTTCCTTAAAAACATCTTCTAGGTCACTTTGCCCACTTTCCTTATTTTAGGGTTAACCCACTTCTAATTTTTGCATTAAATTTATTATTTAAATAATTTATTTTGTATTCACTTTGAATTATAGTACGCTCATCACTTCACTTTATTATTTACCTTCTAAAATCTCTTAAACCACTTTGACTACTTTGACCTTTTGGGGCTTCTAGATGACATATGAGGGTCCTCCAACTTTGTAAGGCCATAACTCTCAAACCCTGAGGAGTTATGTGACGCTCCACTTACCACCAGAAATTGAATGACATGTACTATCCATATAGAATAGTATTACCTGAAAATATATCAAAACTCATACCATTATCCATCAAACAAACTTGGGTCCATTACCCAAACTTCAGTTCTCCAACTTCTCATGGCCATAACTCTCTAACCGTGAGGAGTTATGTGACGTTACACATACCACCAGAAATGGCATGAAAAGAACTATCCATATAGGATAGTTTCATAGAAAAATTCATTCACCTTCATCTCATTATTCCACAAATAAGCATGGGTTTTCTAACCATACTTCTAGGATAACTCAATTCGCAAAGCATCTTCCCATGAGGGCTTTCACCATAAGGGGGCCTCTTTGGATTTCATCCATTTGTACTTATTATCAACCATGAAAAGACAATAATGAGTCATATTTACATCAAACAAACTTGGGTCCATTACCCAAACCATTGTGCTACCGGGATTTCTTCAAGGGTTGACATCAATGCCAACCAACCTTAATCAACATAATTCACCCTTTGTTAGGTTCTATGTTCATTGTAGTCATCCTTTATGTTATGTATTCTAAAGTTACAATTGAGAATTCATCCTTATTAGATGCTCTCATTCGTGATGGGATTTCATTATTTCTATCTTGCCATCATCTGAAATAATGTTTATTGCTGAAAGATATGCTTACTTTTCCTATGTTCCCTCAGGAATACATAGTTGTGTTAGTATTCATATATATATCAGAAGTTGACTCCATTTCCCAATGGTTTCTTCCTCAAGGTTTTCCTACCAATACTTTTAAAACAAAAAAACAAAACCTATTCTATTGCAAAATATAGCCTCTGTGCATTTATTGATAAATCCTTTGAGCTATTACCAGTCATCAAACATATGAGAGAGCCTTCTTAGGTTGGAAAGGTTAGAGTCCAACCCAAAGCTGGTTGAAATAGTTACCTTGGGGTTTCTTTGATACATCCTAAATAAAATACCAAGTGATAAAATGATGGTGTAAATGCAGGTAACTCACTCATGGATGGATATTCCTCATCATTTCATTTTTGGTGATAGGTGGTATGCCATGTGGTTCCTCACAATTGAGGAGTTATGTCCTTGTGAAGTTAGAAACTGCGAAGAATAGTCAAGAAGCCCCTAGTTGGTTATAAGTCTTTAATGAAATGGTAAAGTGGTTGTAACAATAAAGTCTAGAATCCCATAAGTTTAAGGAGGGAGGTTACTTAATAAAATTATAAATACACCTCAAAGAKTTATTCACAAACACATTCACTCACTTATTCTATTGAATATCTTCTAGTGAACTAGTGATCTATATGGAAATTTAATGACAGAGAAATATGAGGTAGAGATGAGAGAGGAGTGTGGGAGTTTTGGGGTTGCATAGGAGTGAAGTTTGTAGAGGAAACCTTAACTTGGTTGGCCCCCATGAGTTAGACTACTAGTGTTCCACAAATCACCCCCACAAGTTACTTAGGGCATGTGACGCGAGGCCACGCATGACAAGATGTATGGCGCAGACCCCTGAACCCTCGGGCTAGAGTCTGCACAGGATCTTTCAACTTCGACCCTTAGAGTCTGACTGACCCTCCTAATTCCTCTCAGGGAATTATTCACTCACCCTCTCCGAGTATAGTTCACAGGCCCTCCTGAGTTATGCCTGCATGATCATTCACTGGCATGAACCTCGTGATCAAACCCCAACTGTCATTCAGACTTTTTCCCTTTTCTTTTTGGGATACCAGATTTCGCGATTTCGCAAATCCTGTTGCTGAGCGCCTTGCCCCTTCAACCTCCGAAACCCGAAATACCAAACTCTCCACTCACCTTGCCACTGATTTTGGCTTTTCTCTCTTTGCAATTTCGGGAGTCGCAATGTCGTGCAACTCTACCTCTCGAATCCCAGGGTCCCGAAACCCGAATTACCGAAATCTTGAAAAGTCCACCCTCAACCCTACTACACTTCGTGACTTTGGGATTTCCTTGGCACTATGTCTCATCCATTTTTCAACAGGATTCCTGATATGCGAAATCCGGAAACAATGAAACACTAGTGTTCCGCTTCCAAGGAAAATCAACGGCTGTGGTTCTTCCACTTGATCCAACGGTTAGCACAATTTCGCGTACCAATAGTTCGTAAGGCTTGTTATTGAACTCTCTGTCTCCTATACCTTGTGTCACTACAACCCCCGAATTCCCAAACCTTGATTTTCCGAAATGCCAAAATGCACTTCCTCAATTTCCTTCGTGTTTCACGATTTCGGTACTTCTGATGTGGAGTGTTCTGCCCTTTGTCAACGGGAATGCCAAAAACCTGATTCTCGAAATCCCAAAAAATACTCTATCGCAACTTATGATTTCGGGCTTTCCTCCCTGCTGAGTCTTGATCACCCATCCTCAGGACTTCCGAAACCTCTAACTCCGAAGTTCTGAATTCTTGAACTTGTCACTCTTTGACTTCATACACGAAACCTCCTTTCGCGTTTCGAGAACTTGATCAACCAAGGTTTTGGCTTGCACTCTGGGCTCTCGAACTTCGAATTCCTGAAATGATCTGATGGCCTGAATAGGTCACGATCAATGGTCCATGTTGACTCTACCTTTTGAAGGATAGATCTATCCAATGCTTAACTCCCCTGCAACTTTCCTCGATCCTACGGTCCCCACTATTTCAGGAGTTATCCTCGGATAATTTCGATCGTTCAATCTCCTCCTCAAAGAACCTCTGGCTCAAATCAAACCTGAGATCCCCCTCTGGAATTTAACCCCTGTATAACTACTTGCATTTCCTGTCTTTCTCTCGAATGATTGAAAGGTCCTGACCCTCCTGAGCTTCCTTCGCAACCTCAGATCTCCTAAAAGACTTCTTCATGCACTCCTTGCGGCACTTCTTCAAATATTCCTGAATATTTGAATCTCTTGACTCTGTGCAACTCTGCAACAATAATCCTTTAATCTCTCAACCTTAGTTTATAAGTTCTAAAGTCTCAACCATCCTGTGCACACCTTGCACGACTTCTATGCTTGTCTTTACACTTTAGTTGAAACGAGAACTATGGTATCTTTCTTGAGCTTTCAGAGATGAACTCTGAATCCTGTCCAAGCTCTCTTTACAGATGCTTCACTGCACTCCTTGCAGGAACTTTTTCTCAAGAAGAGAAACAATTGAAACTCATTCCCTTACTCTCTCTCAGACTTCTAACACTTAACATGAAATCATAAATACAGGGAATAAAAGTAAATGCAAAATAGAGAGAATAATATAACCATAAGCATAACATTCAACATATTAGAAACATAAAACATTATAACACCATGAGTCTGAATCAAAGCTTCATATATTAATTTAAAATTTTTGTACATGGGTTCTTCTCCACAACTCTCTTCTTCTCCTCTATGCTATTGTGCTTAATCCTACCATCTATGACTGATACAATGATACAAAGATGAGGGTGTCTATAGTCGATTTCCCTCAAGCTCCTAAAACTGTCTAATCTAGAATTTTAAATCTACCTACTTTCATTAATTGGCATAAATGCCTCTACATCCTACAGACGAGAGTGGATCGTTCAAGATCTGTTTACAATATGGAAGTACACCTTCTTAATGATTTCATTAATGTTTGCACATCCAAACATTCAAAAACATTTCAAAACGTTTTGTTTTTTTTTGACATGTGCCAAAATGTGATGGCGTTCATCCTAGCTGTCTTCCGCCTCCACGCTTGCTTGTTGCTGACGATGCTCTTGCATCATACTCCCTCATTTGGAAATTTTCATGGACTCCTGTTCATGAGCTCTTGCACGGTCTTTCCATGCTTCTGAATTTATGCTTCATTCTCCTAGCTGGCATCTTCAACTGGATGTCCCTTCCATTTGATCAAGTATTCAAAATACTCTTTTCTCTTGGTCCTCTTGCTGAATCTCTTGTCAAGTATACTTTCCATCTGTGGAATTTTGTCTACAGGGATTTGTTTAGTCCACTGAACCTCTATCTATTCACTGCCTTCTTCAGCTCTATAAGGGTACAAATCTGAGATGTTGAATATTGGTGAAATTCCGATCCCATCGGGTAATTCAATCTCATATGCATTTGCCCCAAATTTCTTCATGACCTTGCATGGTCCAATCTTCTTCATTTTCAGTTTGTTATATGTTCCGCTTGGGAACCTTTCCTTTCTCAAATGTACAAGAATTAGATCGCCAACTTCAAACTGAAGTTCTCGCCTGTGTTGATCTGCTCTGTACTTGTACTCTTGATTCGAATTCAGCAAACGTTCCTTCACTTGGTTGTGAATGTCCTTCATTGTTTCTACAAAATCCTCTGCACTAGCACTTCTAGTTTCATTCTGTTCTGAATCTTTCAATTCAGAAACTCCTCTTGGTTGCATTCCATACATAATTTGGAATGGAATTTACTCTGTGCTTCTGTTAAATGAATCATTGTAAGCAAATTTCTCCTGTGGAAGAATGTGATCCCACTGACTATGGTGTTTAGTCACTATGCTCCTTAGCAAATCTCCCAAGCTTATGTTTACAACTTCTTTTTCCCCATCCGTATAAGGATGATAAGCTGAACCAAAAGACTAATTTGTTCCCATATTCTTCCATAAAGTCCTCCAGAAATGTCCCATGAACTTGGTGTCTTGATATGAAACTATACTTCTAGGTAATCCGTGAAGTCTGACGACTTCTTTGAAAAACAGGTTCGCAATATGGGCCACGTCACTGGCTTTCTGACATGGTATAAAATGTGCCATCTTTGAAAATCTGTCCACCACCACAAAGATCGAATCAAATCCTCTTTGTGTCCTTGGTAGCCCCAATATAAAATCCATGCTCACTGCATCCCACGGCCTCTCTGGTATGGGTAATGGCTGGTATAGCCCTATTTTTTGCCTTTTTCCCCTTGTGTGCTGACAAATTCTACATTTGTCCACAAATATTTTGACATCGGTCCTCATCCCTGGCCAAAAATATGAGCCATTTAATTTTGAGAACGTTTTGTCATGACCAAAATGTCTGGCCAATCCTCCACTGTGTTTTTCTTTCAGCAGAGTCTCCCTCATGGAGCATTTTGGAATACATAATTGATTGCCTCTGAATAATAATTCATCCTGGATCATGTATTCAGTCCATTGACTTCTATCCCTGAGAATTGGATTCTCAGATGCCTCATACACCTCTTTGAAATATGGTCATCTCTGTACATTTCCTTGAGGTTCTCAAAACCCAATGTTTTGACTTTGAATTCCTGCATCAGCAAACATTTCCTGCTCAAAGAATCAACAAATTTGTTAGCAGTTCCAAAAATATGTTTAATTACAAAAGTAAAATTCTGCATGTATTCAACCCATTTAACATGTCTTTGGTTCAACTTCTCCTGTTGAGTCACGAATTGTAAAGCATGATTATCACTATACAAAACAAACTCTTTAGGAACCAAATAGTGCCTCCACTTCTTCAGTGCCTGTATGACTGCATAAAATTCTTTGTCATATGTTGAATATTTAACCTTTGCTTCATTCAGTTTCTCACTGAAGTATGCAATCGGTTTGTCATCTTGGCTCAAGACCGCTCCAATTGCAAATCCGCTTGTGTCACACTTGACCTGAAATGTCTTGTTGAAATATGGCAACACCAAAATTGGCTTTTCAGTAATCTTCCTTTTCAACAGATTGAAACTTTTCTCTGCTTCTTGTGTCCAGTGAAAAGATTTATGTCTTTTCTTCACCGTGTCCATCATCGGTGCGCTAATTCCATTGAAATTTCTGATAAATTTCCTATAGAAACTAGCCAATCCATGAAAGCTTCTAACTTCAAATATATTCTTCGATGATGGCCAATTMTTAATCGCCTCTACCTTATCCAGATCCATTTTCAGCTCATCTGYGGAGAWAACAAAGCCCAAATAAATGAGTTTTKTCCTCATAAATGTTGATTTCTTCATATTAATTAGTAACTTCTCTTGCTGTAATCTCCTCATCACTGTGGCCAAATGCTTCAAGTGTTCAKCTTTTGTCTTGCTGAAAATCAATATATCATCAAGATATACGATGACAAATTTTCCTATGAAATCCTTCAGGACTTCATTCATCAATCTCATGAAAGTATAGGTGCATTTGTTAAGCCAAATGGAATAACAAGCCATTCATACAACCCTTCATTTGTCTTGAATGTCGTCTTCCATTCATCACCTTCTCTCATTCGGATTTGATGATATCCGCTTTTCAAATCAATCTTTGAAAAGAATCTTGCTCCACTCAAGCAATCCATCAAGTCAACCATCCTTGGCAATGGAAATCTATACCTGATGGTAATCTTATTGATCACCCTCAATTTTGTACACATCCTCCAACCTCCATCTTTCTTTGGGCTGAGAATTGTTGGAACAACGCACAGACTCAAACTTTCTCTAACCAACCCTTTGTCCATTAAATCCTGGACCTGTCTCTTGACCTCTTCATTCTCCTGCAGCATCAATCTGTACGTTGCTTTGTTTGGTAAACTAGCTCCAGGTATAAGATTGATGTGATGACTTATACTCCTGATTGGTGGCAATGAACAAGGTAGTTCATCCACTACTATATCAGCAAATTCTTCCAACAACTTATGGATTTCCTTTGGTAAATCATCCACTCTTATACTAGTTAAAACAATTCTAGGCTTCCTAACCACAATGAATTGTGTATCTTCCTTCTTCTTAACCTCCTTAAGAAGTTCCTTCCCACTCATGAGAAGTACAGTGTTGCTCACCTCTGGTTTCACTTCTTTATCCTTAATTGGCAACAACATGTGAGTTCTCCCATTCTTCTCCAGGGTGTATGTGTTCTTTCTCCTATCATGAATCACATTCTTGTCATATTGCCATGGTCTACCCAGCAACAGATGACAAACATCCATGGGAATGATGTCACATAGTATTTCATCCTTATGTCCTCCTATTTTAAATTCAACTAAACATTGTTTAGTGACATTTACCTGATGTCCTTTTTGTAGCCACGAAACTCTGTATGGGCTTGGATGTTCAATAGTATCCAACTCCATATTTTCTACCATTTCTGTAGAAACGAGATTGTCTGTGCTACCATTGTCCACAATGAATTTGCATACTCTATCTTTAGTCTTGCAAGTAGTCCGAAAAAGTCTGTTCCTTTGGGCTGGGTTCTCGGCCTCCTTCTCTGGCGTTAAGAGAACTTTTCTCATCATCAGTGATCTTCCACCCTCAGCATCTTCTGCCTCAACATTCCATCCTTGAGCTTCGGAAATGTTAGTTTGAGGTTTCTTCCACTCTTCTTTAGGTTTCTGATTTTTGTCTTGGGCAATTATTTTGCCTCTAGCTTGACTTCTGCCTCGCCCTCTTCGACCTTGTTTTCGGCTCAGCTTCTCTTCATCTTTCAGAGCCATATGATAATCATCCTCCACATTCCTAAGGGTCATCATGCTCATCTCATCCTGAATGTCGTATCTCAGACCATTCATATACCTGGAAACATTTTCATCATCACTTTCCCGATGACGTTCTCTGATGTTTATCTTGTAGAACTCTTCAGTGTATTCTTTCACTGACATCAAATTCTATCTCAAATTCTGCATTCTCTGAAACAAAGTAATTTGATAATCCTTGGGTATGAATTTTGCCTTCATCTTCACAACCGTTCTATCCCAAATCTTGATTTTCTTCTTACCCTTGCAGCATCTGTTAGCCTGCAGTTCATCCCACCATAATGCTGCATGCCCTTTAAGTCTTGTAACAACATGCTTGACCTTCTTGTCTTCCTCTACATCCTCATAGTCAAAATACTTATCTAGAGCTCTAATCCAGTCTAGAATCTCTTCAACATCCAATTTTCCTTCATATACTGGAATGCTCATTTTTTCTCTAGCACCTATCCTTGCAACAACCCTAAATAAGCGTTCATCTGTTGCATCTTTGGCTGCAACTTCTTCATTTCCAGATTCATTTTCACTTTCATATTCACTGATATCCCCAACGTCAACTGTGCACCTCTGTGCTATTTCCATGGCATCAAGCCTGACACGTAGTTCACACATCTCTCTTTCCCTTGCCGAATCAAGTAATTGTTTGTCTCTTCTTCTTGGAATTTCCCTTTCCTCTAGTGGGTGAGGTATTTGATTGTCTCTTCTTCTCGGTGGAATGGATGAAAAATTCCTCTTTTTCTTGCTATAGAAAGTAAAGAAATATTTCTAAGCTCTGATACCACAATTGGCGCACACCCTTGAACCCTTGGGTTGGAGTCCACACAGGATCATTTAAATTCGTCCCTTAGAGTCTGACTGACTCTCTTAATTCCTCTCGGGGAATTATTCACTCACCCTCTCCGAGTATAGTTCATAGGCCCTCCTGAGTTATTCCCATGCGATCATTCATCGGCATGAAACCCGCGATCAAACCCCAACTGTCATTGGGACTTTTTCCCTTTTCTTTTCGAGATACCAGATTTTGCAATTTCGCAAATCCCATTGTTGAGCACCTTGCCCCTTCAACCTCTGAAACCCGAAATACCAAACTCTCGACTTACCTTGCCATTGATTTCAGMTTTTCACTCTTCRCGATTTTAGGAGTCGCAATGTCGTGCAACTCTACCTCTCGACTCCTGTGGCCTCGAAACCCRAATTACCAAAATCCCGAGAAGTCCACCCCCAGCCCTATTACACTTTGCGACTTCGGGATTTCCTTGGCACTATGTCTCATCCCTTTGTCAACAGGATTCCTAATATGCTGAATCCCGAAACACTGAAACACTAGTGTTCCTCTTCCAAGGAAAATCAACGGTTGTGGTTCTTCCACTTGATCCAACGGTTAGCGCGATTTCGCATACCGGGAGTTCATAAGGCTTGTTCTCGAACTCTGTGTCTCCTATACCTTGTGTCACTACAACCCTCGATTTGTCGAACCCTAATTTGCCGAAATGTACTTCCTCAATTTCCTTCACGTTTCACGATTTTGGTGCTTCTGATGTGGAGTGTTCTGCCCCTTGTCAATAGGAATGCTGAAAACCCGATTCCCGAAATCCCGACAAATACTCTATCGCAAMTTCTGATTTTGGGATTTCCTCCCTAGTGATTCCCGATCACCCATCCTTAGGACTTCTGAAACCCCTAAMTCCAAAGTTTCGAATTCCTGAACTCGTCACTCTTTGACTTCATACACAAAACCTCCTTTCGCGTTTCAGGAACTTGATCAACCAAGGTTTTGTCTTGCACTCCAGGCTTCTGAACTCTGAATTCCTGAAATGATCTGACGGCCTGCATAGATCATGATCGATGATCCACATTGACTCTTCCTTTCAAAGGATAGATCTATCCAACACTTAACTTCCCTGCAAATTTCCTAGATCCTACGATCCCCGCTATTTCGAGAGTTCTCCTCAGCGAATTTCGACCGTTAAATCTCCTCCTCAAAGAACCTCTGGCTCAAATCAAACATGTGACCCCCCTCTGGAATTTAACCCCTGTATAACTACTTGCATTTCTTGGATTTCTCTCGAATGATTCAAAGGTCCTAACCCTCCTGAGCTTCCTTCGCAACCTCAAATCTCCTAAAAGACTTCTGCACGCACTCCTTACGACACTTCTTCAAATATTCCTGAATATTTGAATCTCTTGACTCTGTGTAACTCTACAACAACAATCCTTCAATCTCTCAACCTTAGTTTATAAGTTCTAAAGTCTCAACCAGCCCGCGCACACCTTGCATGGCTTCTATACTTGTCTTTACACTTCAATTGAAACGAGAACAACGGTATCTCTCCTAAGCTTTCAGAGATGAACTCTGAATCCTGTCAATGCACTCCTTGTAGACGCTTCAATGCACTCCTTGCAGGAACTTTTTCTCAAGAAGAGAAACAATTGAAACTCAGTCCCTTACTCTCTCTCAGACTTCAAACACTTAACATGAAATCATACATACAGGGCATAAAAGTAAATGCAAAACAGAGAGAATAATATAACCATAAGAAAAACATTCAGCATATTAGAAACATAAAACATTATAATACCATGAGTCTGAATCAAAGCTTCATATATAAATTTAGAATTTTTGTACATCGGTTCTTCTCCACAACTCTCCGCTTCTCCTCTATGCTAATGTGCTTAATCCTACCATCTCCGACTGATACAATGATACAAAGATGAGGGTGTCTATAGTCGATTTCCCTTCAGCTCCTAAAACTGTCTAATCTAGAATTTTAAATCTACCTACTTTCATTAACTGGCATAAATGCCTCTACATCCTATAGATGAGAGTGGATCGCTCAAGATTTGTTTACAATATGGAAGTACGCCTTATTAACCATTTCATTAATGTCTGCACATCCAAACTTTCAAAAACATTTCAAAACAATTTTATTTTTTTTGACATGTGCCAAAATGTGATGGCGTTCATCCCAGCTATCTTCCGCCTCCATGCTTGCTTGCTGCTGACGATGCTCCTGCATCAATGTATTAGCCCTGCGAGGACAAGACAAGTTTGGGGGTTATGCTAATACTAGGTCCCATATGTCAGAAGTGAGCTTACAAGTCAGATCTATTGTGTATGAGGTCAGCTACATAGGTATTGGTATGCTCATATGTTTGTTGTGATGGTTATGGTATGATACATGCTTGAGTTATGGTTGGTTTGGGACATGATTGAGGCACATATTGGATACATTTTTGATAGAGGTAYATTCTTGTATCTAGTTATGAAATGACTGTTATGGTTCAACCTTGAGATGTGGATGTATGGTTGAGGTATACACTTGGTGTATGGTGGCATATGGATGAGGCATATGTTTGGGTTMTTTGAGGAACTTCATTGATGATATSGTAMAAKTCTATACATGATTGATGCTATGGTATATGGTACTGGTTTTATATGTGGTTGATGTTCTAGTACATGATATATGATGTTATGGTATCTACACTTGGCATATCATATGGTGCATGATTGATGCATTGTTGGTACACAGTTGATACATGGTATGGTACAGGTTGATGATACAGGTACATGTTGATGATACAGATACATGTTGATGGTATAGTTACAAGTTCATGGTACAGTGATAGTGATAGGTCAGATATAGTGATAGTGATAGGTCAGATACAGTGATAGTGACAAGTTAGATACAATGACAAGTTGAGAGGTTACATGTTGATGTGACAGAGGCATTGACAATAACAATGGTCGTGATAGATATAGTGATAGTGACAATGTCAACAACGGTGACAGTGGCAATGGTAGTGAGATTTGGTCTACACTTATATTTCAGGGAAGTAGGACAGGGCAAGGAAAGGGGGTTGTAGTCTCCTTTTAGTTGGTGTTGGAGAACTTAGGTAGTTGGAGCTTCCTTCAGGTTGGATCCTGATAATCAAGGGGTTGTAGCCTCCTTCTGGTTGGAGTTAGAGTATTCAGGGAGTTGTAGCTTCCTTCAGGTTGGAGCCTATAAATAGGGGGTCATAGCCTCCTTCCATTTGTAGTTGGATAATTGGGAAGTTAGTGCTTCCAATGAATGTCATATTTGATATATAAGAAAGAATTTTGTGGTTTTCTCCCATTTGGGTTTCCATGTAAATTCTAGTGTACTATGTATTTGATGTGATTTTTCTTATGTTTATGTGCTTATGATACATTGATGATATACTGATGATTAAGTATA
>JASDQU010502432.1:106641-117197 GCA_032191745.1 Picea mariana
GGTTGATTTTGAAGGGAATGCTTTGGCGGAGCCTAGAAATGGGCTCTACCTCAAGAAGTATTACTCATAGATAGGTCACTGTGGGTAACTTTTTGTAACATATGTATAGTCTTTGTACTATTACTTTTTAAGTTTCTTTTAAAGTGTTATGGACGTGTCATTGATGTTATCTTTCGTTAATATGGTAGATGTCAAGGGAGTCTGAGGTATTCGTTGGGTATATGGACGGTGCTAGTCGACACATGCGGAGGCTTGCCTCCGCAGCTTGGGTAATCTTTACACCTCAAGGTCAGTTGTTATCTTCAGGAGGTATATGCTTAGGTGACACCACAAATAATGTCGCCGAGTATAGTGCAGTTATTGAGTTGCTTCGTGATGCCTTTTCATTGGGTATCTCTCATCTTCGTGTCTATCTCTACCCTCAACTGGTTGTGTCGCAGCTAAACAGAGTATACCGGGTTCATGATCCAACTTTACACTGACGATTCCTTAGGGTACATCTCTTAGAATGAAACTTTGATTATATTACATATTTCCATGTTCCTAGGAGATTAAACCAAATTACAGATACTCTAGCTAATCAAATTTTAGATTGGCATCTTGCCCACATATAAAAAGAACATGGACATAAACATGTAAATACATTTTTGCACACAAAATTCATAAGAAACAAAAGGATAAAACCATATATAAACATCATAAAATAACCAGAGTACATAGATGGACGCAAGCGCCTCAAAAATGGGAATAGTAACGAGTCACTGGGCTTATGCCCTCAGAAAATATATACAAGTAGGTGCTCGTGGCACATAAAAAGTATAAAGTCTGTTCAGGGACTATGGGCCCTGTTATAATCATCCATAGCACGGGATAAACGCCTAAACAATTGGACCCATGTCCAAGGTGCCCCCATAACATGAGGCTGCATGGATGGCGGCAGGTCCTCTATATCTGCCATCGGGACTATGCGAGTGAGCACAGTAAATTTCTGTTCCACTCGTCTAAGAACCCTCTCGGCCTCTCCGACTAGGAGGTTCCCTACTACTGCTACTCCCCCAATGGCAGCAGCTGCGGCTTCTGGCTGTGGACGATGCCTGTTCCGTGCATAATCGGCAAGTCGCACGAGTCCCACATCTGCATGCAACAAAATCTTACCCGTCAAATACTCTGGCATACAAAAAAATGATATATATAAAAAAAAGACATAAAAATTACATATGCAAACAAAAAAACTACAAAGGTGGAGACTTACCCATCTCCCCTCGCTCATCACCAGGAGGCACGGGTATCTCGGGATCTCTAGAGAAATCGATCCCTCCATATGGGTAGTCCTCAATCACAGGGATCTATCATGACAGCCAAGCAAAGAAATCATCATCGAAGGACTCAACAGTCCTTCCACCACCCTGTCGCAGCAGTAATACTGCCCATCTACACACTGCAGGGAAAGAGGCCTGATGTCCTCGTACTACAACCCAAGGACTAAAACTCAGAACTCTCTCAAAAAAGAATGAACACAAGATCGTCTCGAACCCGAAGTTCCTCTGTATCCGCTGTCAGCAATCTATCAATTGCCTCTTCATGCACTCGAGCAGTGTGGTACTCTAGTCAAAAATTTGTGCATTCGTGCACTAGATGGCACAGTTCATCTGTGCGCGCGAAGAATGATGCACAGTTGTTGAGCTGATAATCCGCCCAATCAGTAACAAGATAGTCTGCAGCACTAGGTTAGTAATATTGATAATGGGTACCTCGGAGCCCACATGGTCAGTCCCAGCATCACAATTCTCAGTTATCAATTTCGAGATCTTGCTTGGCCCCGCAGAAAAAGTCTGGAAGTTGACTGGTTCCCCTCTCCTTGAGAGGACAGTCAAAAAGTAAATATCCTCGGTGGTGGGCACCAGTGATTTCCCCTCTGGCATAAATGACTCTACATCAGGATGCTAGTAGTCAATCAAGGCATTCAGTAGCCTTGGTTGCGCGTGCATAAATGGACATAGAAATAATTTGAGTAAATCGCATTGCATTAACACGGCCACAACATTCAAATCTGTAGCAACCAACTCACTAATTGCCTCATGCTCCGTTTCCCTCCACTGGACATACATCCTGCCAAAACAACAAGGTAAAGGAGGGTCAATACTTCCTTTTAGTTTGATTTTTCATCATAAAAGGGGGGTACACACAAGCTGTAGAGGTGACAGTCACGTGTACACATGGGCAGACTTTACTCTGCCTGAATGTACACGCGGCCTGTCCAGAGACAGCACGCGTGTACCTAGGGCCGACCTTTTTAAGGTCGATGCCCACCCAAAAAATAAATGAAATAACTAAATTGAAGTATTGAATAGATAGATAAGGGAGTTTGTACTTACTCGGTCCAAGCAGAAGTTCATTTCATCCACGGTAGCTCCTGGAATCACTATTTTTGGCAAAGGGGGTCTTTTGGCTCCAGAGTCAATTTCCAAATCAGCAATGGTGATAATGAGCTACCAGCTTCTATTTATAGACTTTTTGGCCTCTTTTTGTCACTTTCTCCCTTATCAGTTTCTTTATACCAAAAACCATTTAGAGTGATCCAGAAGTTATATGGAAGGGATTTGATCGGGTATTGGGACTTTTTTTTTGAGTTTTGAGAAAATATTGACGGTCCATAAAAATAAAAATAAAATCAACTTGAGCATATAGGTTAGGTTACCACCCCAACTTTTGCATCTCGTTGTCTTTTTCTTATGCTATAGGATCGATCCCATCAGGTTGTGACACAGAACCATCATATCTGCTCTAGAAGTGTCGCGACTTGGTGGTAGAGCTTAGCAGAACATGGATGCCCTAGGTAGGTCCTAGTTGCATTATGGTGTCCATTCCATTTCTAAAAACACTGTAGGCCTGGGAGTCTGTATAGTCTTTCCTGAATATGAGTTTGAGCCTCATCTGCATGAGTCTTTTTCACTCTTTGTCTCACCCTCAGGACTCCCAAAAAATAACGGGTCTCCTTTTAATCCCTTTTCAGACCCTCTAAAAATGAAAAGATTGTCGAGCGATCTTGTGACCTTTCACGCTCATTAAACTGAAATTTGAAGTCACGTCTATCCGGCGGTAGTTTACCCCTTTTTCGGTACGGACGGTCAACTGTACGAACAAAGGTATACTCTATCAAATTCCCATTCTTTAGAAGAGTACTCTCAGGTATAATTTTATTCCTTTTTCGGGCCTGAGGGACTAAATTTACGAAAAAGAAACCCCCACAAAGTCCATAGTTAATCTCTTTTCAAACTCCCTAAAATTGAAAAGATCGTCGAGTGACCTTATTCTTTCACACTCGTTAAATTGGTCTAGAAGAATATTCTTGATGGAGTCCATAGTTAAGCTTTTTTCAGACTCCTTAAAACTGAAAAAATCGCCGAGTGATATTGTCCTTGTCACACTCGTTAAAAAGGTTTTGAATTGACATCTAATCGGTGCTAGTTTATCCCTTTTTCGAACCGACTAGACTATTGTCGAAAAAGGTACCCCAACAGAGTCTCCTTTTATGCTTTTTCAGACTCTCTAAATATGAAAAACCATCGAGCTTACCTTCTCTAGGATCATTAAACTTACATCGAAAGATGTTACCATTGTGTGTTCTATCAACCGCATTTGCATACCTTATCCACCAGCCTTGTGACAGTTTTCCTCTGCGTCTTAACACCTTTGATCGCCGGAGGATTTTTCCCGAGTATCATTTTACCAGAACATTAGTCTTGTCCTTGTTCCTTGAGCTTGTATGTTTGTAGTACTCATTCCTCCATTGTAACGTAATATTCCTTTATTATTTTTCCAAAATTATCAAAAAGAACAAAAAAATCAAATATACCCCAAAAAGAGGATGGGAAAAGTGTTTTCTTTATTGGAAGCATAATGAGTCGCCTTTGGATAAATCACATCTATCCGTTTGATCATCATACTATGGGATGTAGTACGACCTTAGGAAGCTTTTCTCGCTATATTGAGTTGTGTCCTCCACCATTTGGTTATTCTTCCAAACATATGGAGAGTTTGCGTTGGCTCCTGCTTCATAGACTTATGATTAACATATATGTTGCCTGAGTCTTATCATTTTTCGTGCTATTGTCCAAGGGAAGTTTGTCACTAAGCCTGAGTCATCCCCTCTGCAATATGTCTCTTGTCTGCATACCTAGCCATCCTTAACATCCAATCAAGTCCTTGTTCGAAATCACTGAAGCCTTCAGTTTGATCATCAAGATTATCAAGTCCATAACCGACAAGTCGTCGAAGACCTCTGGGTAGTGTAGTTGTACAGTCATATTACACTCCTACCCAAGTTTTAGAAGATTTTGAAGTTGTTGCTCGAGCTCTGAAGTCCAACCATCAGGCCGAATCAACTTCTGGAAGATGGATACTCTATATGTATATCTTTTTGATTTCAAGATGTAGCTCCACTGTGTATTATTCGCGGCTACTCTTTATAGTTATTTGACATGGATCTACAGTGTATTTGATTGGTAGCCATGGTTCTATTTTATCCCGAGCATGGGTATGCCCGCCTCGGTAATACATTTTTTATTTTGCAGAAGGCACCTCCTGGTTCCTGATCCTTGGGCTCAATCGTTCATCACATCAGTAAAGATTGATAATGTATTTCGGCCATCAGATGCTCTTCTAACCTCACACATTAGGGGGCATCTGTTATAACACTAAATTACACCACACATGCTTACCTGGCATCAGGCCAACTCATATCCCTTCTTTGCCAAAACTTTGTTGAACAACTCTTTGAAAATCCTTTTGTGTCAAGGCCCACCCGCCCTAACCCATTACTGCACGCGTGTGCCCGCTGGCTGACTCACAACAGCCTATGTGTACCTAACAAAGCACGAAAAAAGGAAAGTTGCCGACAGAACAAAAATCTATNCAGTTAACTGAAACTCCCGGCCATGCATGGCCAAGGGTTCGTCCAAAACCCTAGCTCCTTCTAGCCTATAAAAGAAGGGGTAGGGGTACCATTTGGAGGAGGAAAAAATACAGCGAAGAAACTCTGCCCATTTAAATAATCCATTGTCCCAACCCTTTATCCTTTCCTCATGCAAAAGGAGATTTAACGCAAAGCAGTTGAAGGACAGAAGAAGAGGAGCCCAAGATCAAGTTCAAAGAGCGGTGGTCGGTCTCAGCTTTTTTGTAAGTTGATTCAATTTCAGTAATAAAAAGAATACTTTTCCCGTCCCCATGCATGAATTGTATATGATTTGATTAATTTATGCTTGATTTCTAACCCTTGAGTATAGAAGTAGCATGCATGCATAGTTGTTGTTTGTCTTGAGTGCAGGTCACCTGTGGAAGGAGCAGCGCAAGCAAGTAATCGAAGAGAAATGGAGGATCTACATCAAACGCCGGTAATAAGGTTGGTGGTCCTTTTCCCATGCATTTACTGTGAAAAAGGGGTTTAAATCTTGGGTTGTAGGTAAAAAAGTAGTTTCTATTCAGTCAAAATCTGCATGCAAGTCTGACCCTAGTTTGCTAGTCCGTAGGGTGTTTTTCCCAAAAACACCCCCCAAGCTTCATTTCATCCAACGACAAAGGCGGAGGAAATCAAGATTCAAATACTAGAATAAAGACTTGACTCAAACAGAGAGGGGGAAAACTATTTCATTTTTTAATGAGCTTGACACAAAAACAAGAACTATGCTCGTAACCTCTGTTTCATTTTTTAACGAGGTTGCCATAGAGACGAAAAAACTATCCTCGTAAGTGGTTTCATTTTTTAACGAGATTGAAATCAAAAAATTATGCTCGAAGACCTCTGTTTCATTTTTTAATGAGTTTGTCTCATAGACGCAAAAACCATCCTCGAAACATCTCTTCTTGATCATGGATTCCAAGAGGACAATGCTCTGGAATGACACCATGTCAAGGGACAAAACTCGGTCATGGATTCCAAGAGGTCTTCACTAGAAGGAAGAAACACACTCTGAAAGGACACCATATCGAGTGTCGTGACAGAGGTAAAGAGATCAGGCTCTAACAACCCTATCGAAGAGATTGCCATGTCAACTACTGGATCTAAGTCATCAGAAGTTGAAGCCATGGGTGACAACGCCACATAATTGACCTGTGGCAGGGGCGATACGGTATGCATATAAGAACCATTTAGGGAGGAAATCTAGTCGGGGTCAATGAATGAAAGTTGATCAACAGTCACAACTCGTCCATCATGAGTGAAAGATATCACATGAAAAAGAGTAGACACAATAGCTTTCATGGCATATACATAATCTCGCCCAAGGAGTAAAGTGAAATCCAAGGGGCCTTGGACTACCATAATGTCAATAAAGATAGTTTTCCCTCCCAAAGTTATAGGAAACTGAGGAAGGGTCCCTAAAGTTTGACTGGTTCTTCTGTTAAAAGCTAACAGATTCTGTGTAACTAGGGCAAGTGGAGGATAACCCAAAGCTTGCCAAGCAATAGAGGACAAAATACTAATAGATGCACCTTCATCTATCAGTGTATGAGGAATGTCTCGACCACAAACCTGTACTGTAATCTGGAAAGGAATGTGAGAGGGAAGACGAGGTCCAGTTAGCACACCCCAATCAAAATGGATGGCCTCATAACTTGGAGGGGGTTCCATGGGAGAAGGAGGAATATCCCCCGGCATGGTAGATTCTGTATCAATGAGAAAAGTATGGGTAGTATCGAGTTTACTATCTAGCAGGAGAGTAATATCAACCGATGGAGAGATCAGATCGACCAGTTGGGTTTCATTCTCCAAGGGGAGAATGGGGCCGACAGGTGGAAACAGATCGACCGCTTGGGTTCACTCTCTAATGGGAGGGTGGGGTTGACCGAGGATGGGATCGGAGCAACCACTTTGTTAACACTCTCTAAAGGGAGAGTGGGATTGACCAAATATGGGATCAGATCGACCACTTTGTCAACTTGTTCAATTAAGGATGTGACCAGATTGACGACTTGATCAACCGGACTGACCAACGGGGGCACCATATTGATCATTCCATCAACTATAGGAGGGTCAAGAGTAAGCTTGTGATAAGTGGTTGGAAGTTGAGGCTGTGAAATAGGTATGTCTTCCAGGAATTTCGAGGCTTCTTCCATATGAGGGAAAAGGTGAGTTAGATGACTCCCTTTGCATAACATACATGGGAACTTGACTCTACTTTTCTTCTTCCCAACTGTATCATGACTGGTTGACGGGGGGTTGTCAGCATGTTGTTCAGAGGCTAATGACATGGGTTGGTGAGGGTGTGTAGACTGGATGCTTCTATAACCTTGGATAGACCAGGGCAACTCTTAAGAATATGGCTACCCTTACAAATCCTACAAGGGTACTTGGGCTTACGGGTTGTTTGGGTGATTTTGACGTCATCAACACTCCCAGCACGATTAATAGTAACTGGTTGTTTTCCAACATGTTTGACAGTGGTTGGAAGCTTTGACCCTTGTTTATCTTTCTTCTTCTTAATCTTCCTTTTCTTCTTATTCTTATTCATCGGGTTACTAGCTTCAGAACTTTCACTCGACGAAGAAGATGAAATGGAAGGCGACTTTACAAGCGAAGAAGGCGAAGAATACCTTACTGGTGAAGAAGGTGAAGGATCAACATGAGGTTGATGCTCGTGGGGGGAAGTGCTTGTGACTGAAGCACTAATTGCATTCAGGATTACCTGAGTGGAAAACAACCATACCGGTAATCCAATTGTGAGACCTGGAAGGCTCAAAGTAGCAATATGAGGAGGACCAATGTTTCCATAAGAAGGAAAAATAAAATTTTCCCCTGGAGCAGGGGTTCCTTCATTGGTCATTCTATAAACTGACGCCATTAAATAAATATCCAATCTAGATTCCTCTAAGGAAAACAAACAGCACATGCTAAAAATCTAGTAAGCAAGTAAGCAGACAAAACCTTCTCACAATGAACGCACTAGTTGGTGATGAAATCCAACGTCGCAAGAACAATGTAAGAAGGGGATGAGATAGAGCAGGTGGAAAAGTTACGTTGACGACCTGCTTAATGGACTTACACCCTGGTGCAAGCTCCCACACATAATCGTGGGTATACCCTCCAAGTAGGTCGAGTGAGTTTGGTCAAGATTGATTCCAGGTACCGTGAAGACTTGCCCCTCCACAGTCACCTCATGTAAAGAACCTAGAGAGATAGGCCACTAAGGTTACCAATAACTACAGTGATGCCTGGGGAAACAGTCGACATTCTGATCCACGCACAAGGGCAGGGTATCTAGCCCGAAATCAACTTGAAAGGCTTCCACTCATCATTGTGGGTATACCTCTCAAGTGACCCCCTGTTGACGGGCGAAATTGATCGTCCGTCAACTGGAAGAGAGAGTCCAGTCTGGGGTTGTCTAAATAACCCAAGCCGTTTGGTGTAACTTGTTTTGACAGGTTTAATGGCTCCGTTAGCCAATCTAAGAATCCAAAAAAAACGAGTAAAAGAGAGATATAACTAACTAATTACTAAACACACTATATATATGTACATATGTTCAAATGTAACTATAGTAGTTGCATTTAAGTAGGAGACATACAAATCTCGTTTATTTACATGATTTACAAGATGCAAGTTTTAATCGAAGCTTACGAAAATCGATGTGAAAAATAATTGCTTCTAGGAAGCATATAAAGAAAGCACATAAAAATATTTATTGTTTTTCCTTTATAAATTTAAAGAATCTTGCAAAAAAAGTTAATGAAACACGAACATGTGGATAGTCAAAGCTGAACCATACATTCTAGTTTCAATGATATGTAAATGACAGAAAAATACAAAGAAGCTATCCTGTCAGTGAATTAGTGAGGTGTATCCAAGCATCTTCATGAGTGGTGAACATCCAACTGCCATGTCCAAGAGAGAAATCTGAAATGAACCTTATGATTGTTCTAAATAAATTTAGAACATGTATTGGCAGCTTACGTTTTAATAACAGAAAAGGAAACAAAAACATATACCCGTGATCTCATAATTATAGATGATTATAGAAAGATAAATCTAGAAGAAATCTATGCATTTTATCATTCAATTTAAAATTCAAAGATAAATCTCATTATTTAAATCGAAGATATAATCACAGCATTTGTATTTTGAGGAGAAAATGATACATGGTATTTATAATATAAACCTCCTACACATCACAGATCATTTAATCTAAAGATATCAAACCTGCACATGTAATAGGATTAACAAAACATAAATAACAACATTATAAACAAAAGGCTAAAGCCAAAATGAATATATGTCATTCTATTGAGTTTTTGGAATCACTTGTCTATTATGTAGTCCTGGAAGAAATTGTTTGGATAATAGACTTTAAAGATTGGAAAAATTAATACATAAATGACAATAATTAACCATGTATTGATAAAAAAGACTAAAGTTATTTAAATCAATGCATAATCAATTATTCAAAGAATATGAATATATTATAATGAAAATAAAAGAATTTTACTTATAGGACAAAAGCCATTAAGCAACCTAGAATCCCATATTCTTCTTTGAAACTATTCGTCCATTCTCCCAAAGATTCCAGACATCCATTACTCCATTTGAAAAGAAATAAAAAGTTTACAAAAGCAATAATATACAAAAGAGAAAGGATTAAAACCCTCATCTCCAATTCTTCCATCTTTTGGCTTTGATCTTTCTCATATATTTATAAAATGAATGAATAGTCTGGGCGTCACTATTAATTTTCGCCACCTGAAATTTGCCTCTAAAAGAGACCCAAATATCTCTCCAATCATGCATTTGTTTGGGAAAATATCAACGCAGAAGGTAAATGGGTCTATTGTGGTTCTTGGTTTTCAACCGTTTCTTCAAATTTCTCACGGTTTGGCTACAATCAGTTCTGCAAAATCGTTTGTCTAATCTTGAGGCCTTCCAAATTTTATCTGTTGTTGCTCATAAAATTATTTGTAGCAATCCAAAATTATTTTTGGATCAATCATCTTGAATGTATTTGAATAATAAAATCAAGCCATGATCAGATCTGTATCAAATATTTGATAATAGAAACCTGTGAAACAAAAATAAACCTAAATTAATAACCTAAAATTTGTGAATAAAACAAAATCTAGAAAAATAAAAAATGAATTTAAACAAACATTATTTATAATTTGTTTTCAAATATGATCTAGAAGCTTCAAGTTAATGGAGAAAAAATATTAATTTTAGTTTTTTACAAAATCAAACAAATAATAGATAATCCTTTGATTATTATTATTTTGAAATGAGATGCAAAATGAAAAAAGAATTTAATTAATTAACATCACCAAATGATTTCATGAAAATGAGAAACCAACCAAGATATTATTTGATGAACTATTGAACACATTATTCAAAATAGTCAAACTTGCTAATGAGCAAAAGAATGAACACATAATCATAATTTAAACGAAAGTAAACATTAACGTTTTTGTTTAAATTGAGATTGTTATGCTCGTTTCTAACTTTTGACATATACTCTTGTAATAAATGTCACATACTAAAGTGAATGTCTTAAGTTTGTCTCAAATCAAGCCAAGGA
>JASDQU010502432.1:117297-140439 GCA_032191745.1 Picea mariana
CTATTTTCAGATCTATACCTGGCATTTCCTCATAAGACCAGGAAAAAACATCACGGAATTCTTTGAAAAGATCCGTGTAAATTTGAATCTCTTCGGGGGAGCAATCTGCTTCGACAAAGACATTCTCCATGATGCTAGGGGTTTGAGAGATTTTGATGGGTATAGTTTCAGTGATAGTCGCCATATTACCCTCAGCATAAATTTCCTGTGTAGCTAAGAGATTAATAAGACATGGCTGATCTCCCGTCATGGTAACGGTGAATTCTCCTGCTTTGATTCGGCTTAACTCTGGGAGGAAATATGATCTATGATGAATATCTTTCCAAGGTTTGTCCGGACTAGTCATTACTTTGATTACTACTTCGTTAGAAGGCAAGACTAAGTCTAACGAGTCGATGTTAGCGAGAGAACCCTGAGCCCAAATAGGCTCTAGAAGTGGATCTAACTCTTGCGCAGGAGTCAGATCAGGGTTAGCTGAAGCTTACTGGACTAAAGAGTACACTACCTCAGTGACAGACAAGGGCATGGACATGCTAGGGTGCCCCGTCTCATCCATCGTGGCTGATGGGGAAGGAAGAATCTAAGGATCCTCAAAGTAAGTCGTGCGGAACGACGAAACTTGAAAAATATCAACCTTATGGTGATTAGATATAAATTTGACATCGTCATGAGGAGGTGGGTAATCGAAGGTACCCATCAAAGATGGGCACAAACCAACTCCTACGTTAACGACACCTGGTTGAGGATTATCAATCATGGGGACCATGGATGCACCCAAAGCTGGGTCAGGCCTGGAGAAAGATAGTTGATCGATGGTCACTATCCGACCCTCGTGTGGAAACAAAAAGACTCAAAAAACTGTAGCAACTACAGCTTGCATAGAATAAGTCCAATTCCGTCCTAACAAGAGGTTATAGTCGAGGGGAGCGTCGAATACCTCTACTTCGACAAACATAGGTTTCCCTTCTAACTACACAGTGAAAGAAGGAATGATGCCATGTGGTAAGAAAGAACGACCGTTGAAAGCAGTGAGGAGAGTAGGTGATGGAGACAAAGCGGGCTGGCCAATGGCCTTCCAACATGCTAATGACATAATGCATGTTGAGGCACCCTCGTCGACCACCGTGCAGAAGATATTCCATGTAAAATTTTTCGTGGGATGAGCCACTAGTATCTGAAATGCTACGTGGTAAGGCAGATGAGGTTTTAAGTCAGTTGTATCTAACATGATGGTACCTAGATTACAAGTCTCAGTAGAGCCCAAAGTGGTTAACAAGGCTTTCCTCTAAGCAGGGAAACTTTGGAGGACCTCCAAAGTAGACATCGCATAAGGGGTTTGTGATAAATCCTCCACCATAGAGTAATTCTGGGCGGCCCTTGCATTTGGGTTATCAGAAGCTCTCTTAAATGCACCCTTTGGAATGAGTGTCATTGTTTCTCCCAACATCTTCTCGATCTGTAGAGGAAGAGATGGGAGGTCAGCTTCTTTACCCTTCTTAGGAGTGCTTGGTTTACTATAGTCGTGTGCTCTAGTCATTATGAAAGCATCACCCCTAACCATATATACGTTCGTGGATGAGGGATTGTTTGGAGGAGGGCAGGTTTCTTGGCTGCCCCCTTCTGTGCTTGTAGAGGCTTGAGTTAAATTCTACCCATGTTGAAAAGGATTAGTCAACACTGCCTGTTGTTGCTGTGTGACAAACTTTTGGGCCTCTACAAGTCGAGGAAAAAGATGGGTAGGGTGGTCCTCCGCATACAAGTTGCATGGATAAATCACCTTCCGTTTTTCTGTGTTGTCCCCGTCAGCATTATCAGTGGGTTTTTTATCCCGCTTACCCTTATTTTGTTGTTTTTTCTTCCCTTCAGGCTGCTGGGTAGCCTTTGGTTTAGTCGACTGCATGGAGTGTACTTCCGACATTTGGGTAGGGGGAGTAGCCAAAGCAGTAGTTTGGCTAGCTGTTGTGTGTTGTATGGATAATTGTTGCAATTGTTTTGTCAATTGCTCAGCGGGCTTGGTTTGTGCTGAACCAACAATACCATCGGCACGTGGTCCAACTCTCTGTTTAGTTTTATCTAGTATCGAACATGGCGCAGCTATAAAGATGTTGTATAATAAACTAGACTGAGAATAGATGAGCTCAAAATGTTGAGCCCTCATGATGGCATCTTCTTCGAAGAAAAGTCCGGAAGTCGTGACGTCTTTGGATAACTGTGGGACCAAAGACTTAAGGAACCACTCAAGCAGGAATGCTGGTGGGACTGGTGATTAGACTCTTCCGGCATCTCCACTCTCGGATATGATCAGAGATATGGTCTGCTGTTGTCTGTTCGAAATTGATGAGCAACTTTGTGCCAGTGTCGTATCTCACAGGTAATTGGAAATGGTTAAGGAAGGCCATTGCTAGTTCACCAAAAGAAGAGTATCTTGAGCGATCAAGCTCGATGTACCATTTTGCAACACTCCTGATAAGAGTACGTTGAAACAATCGCAACTGTACAGAGTCATCTTTAAATGAGTTAGATGAACACCAAAGATGGAAGGTAGTCACATGATCATCTAGATCTTCACTAGGCTTGGCCTCAAACTTTGGAATGTCTGAAGGCAACTTCGTTGGCATAGGAGGCCAATGTGGATCATGACAAATAGGATCATTTAACAACCTTGTCAAATCTGGCAAGTGTAAAGTCGCCAAGAATGGTGGTTTGGGTTGCTGCTGATAACCTGGGAAAAAGGGTCCTGGAGTTTGACTGGCACCAGGTTGCCAGGAAAAGTTCGGCTGCTGGACTGGGTTCTAGTAGAAACCATGGCCCTGACCAGTGTAAGGATTTTGCATCTGTGGAGACATCATCAGCTGATTTCCTGTAAAGGACATAGGGTGTTGGGCATGCATCATGTTCGAAGGACTTTGGGAAGGACTACCCCATGTTGGTCCTGATGGGAGAGGAATAGTAGTCTGTCCAGGGTTCCATTGACTGTGGAAAGAATTACCCCATAACGAAATTCTAGAGCAAGGAACGGATCCCCTTCTTGAGTTCCAAGGTCCTGCTATATGTTCCCCCTATGCAGGAGTAGATTTTCCAAAAATGGGATTGCCCCCAGATGGGAAAGAAGTTGATGCGAAAGTGTTGTTACCAAACGTCCCATTCCAAGAAAACGGTGTCGAACCTACCGACATACTGTGCACAGGTGTTCCTTGACTCCCTGCTCCAAATAAACTACTGTGTGTAGGTTGCCCAACGGATTGTTGATGCAGACCACCAAGCGAAGGGGACGAAGGAGGGATATGACCTCCTACATAAGGAAAAGCATTAAAAGGGACAGGAATGCCCCCAAGTTGACCTTGCAGAGGAGCGTTAGAGCTCCCTGCCCCCAGACCCAAAGTCTGTAAAGTGGAGTAGGTTAGTGCAGGTCAGCTTCTTTACCCTTCTCAGAAGCACTTGGTTTACTATAGTTGTGCACTCTAGTCATTATGAAAGCATCACCCCTAACCATATATACATTCACAGATGAGGGATTGTTTGGAGGAGGGCAGGTTTCTTGGCTGCCCCCTTCTGTGCTTGTAGAGGCTTGAGTTAAATTCTGCCCATGTTGAAAAGGATTAGTCAACACTGCCTGATGTTGCTGTGTGACAAACTTTTGAGCCTCTGCAAGTTGAGGAAAAAGATGGGTAGGGTGGTCCTCCATGCACAAGTTGCATGGATGCCTCGCCTTCCATTTTTCTGTGTTGTCCCCGCCAGCATTATCAGTGGGTTTTTTATCCCCCTTACCCTTCTTTCATTGTTTTTTCTTCCCTTCAGGCTGCTAGGTGGCCTTTGGGTTAATTGACTGCATGGAGTGTACTTTCGATGTTTGGGTAGTGGGAGCAGCCAAAGCAGTAGTTTGGCTAGCCACTGTGTGTTGTATGGATAACTGTTACAACTGTTTTGTCAATTGCTCAGCGGGCTTGGTTTGTGCTGAACCAACAATACCATCAGCATGTGGTCCAGCTCTCTGTCTAGTTTTATCCAGTATCGAATGTGGCGCATCTGGAAAAATGTTGTATAATAAACCAGACTGAGAATAGATGAGCTCAAACTATTGAGCCCTCATGATGGCATCTTCTTCGGAGAAAACTCTGGAAGTCGCGACATCTTTGGATAACTGTGGGACCAAAGACTTAAGGAACCACTCAAGTAGGAATGTTGGTGGGACTGGTACTTTGATTAGACTCTTTCAGCGTCTCCACTCTTGGATATGATCAGAGATATGGTCCGTTGTTGTCTGTTCGAAATTGGCGAGCAACTCTATGCTAGCATCGTATCTCATAGGTAACTGGAAATGGTTAAGGAAGACCATTGCCAGTTCGCCAAAAGAAGAGTATCTTGAGCAATCGAGCTCAATGTACCATTTCATGGCACTCCCAATAAGAGTATGTTGAAACAATTGCAATTGTACGGAGTCATATTTCAATGAGTTAGATGAACACCAAAGATGGAAGGTAGTCACATGATCACCTGGATCTTCATTAGGCTTGGCCTCAAACTTTGGAATGTCCGAAGGCAACTTCGTTGGCATAGGAGGCCAACGTGGATCGTGACAAATAGGATTGTTTAACAACCTTGTCAAATCTGGCAAGTGTAAAGTCGCCAGGAATGGTAGTTTGGGTTGCTAATGATAACTTGGGAAAAAGGGTCCTGGAGTTTGACTGGCACCAGGTTGTCAGAAAAAGTTCAGCTGCTGGCCCAGGTTCTGGTAGAAACCATGGCCTTGACCAGTGTAAGGATTTTGCATCTGTGTAGACATCATCGATTGATTTCCCATAAAGGACATAGGGTGTTGGGCATGCATCATGTTCGAAGGACTTTGGGAAGGATCACTCCATGTTGGTCATGATGGGAGAGGCATAGTAGTCTATCTAGGGTTCCATTGACTGTGGAAAGAATTACCCCAGAACGACATTCCAGAGGAAGGAATGGATCCTTGTCCTGAGTTCCAAGGTCCTGCTATATGTGCCCCCTGCGCAGGAATAGTACCCTGCGCATGAGTAGATTGTCTGAAAATGGGATTGCCCCCATATGGGAAAGCAGTTGATGTGAAAGTGTTGTTACCAAACATCCCGTTCCAAGAAAATGATGTCAAACCTACTGACATACTGTGCGCAGGTGTTCCTTGAATCCCTGCTCCAAATAAACTAGTGTGTGTAGGCTGCCTGATGGACTGCTGATGCGGACCACTAAGCGAAGGGGACGAAGGAGGGATATGACCTCCTGCATAAGGAAAAGCATTAAAAGGAATAGGAGTGCGCCCAAGTTGACCTTGCAGAGGAGTGTTAGAGCTCCCTGCCCCCAGACCCAAAGTCTGTAAAGTGGAGTAGGTTAGTGCAGGACTTGTACCCGAACTAGGCATACCATATGAGAACGGAGGGCCTGTCACACTAGGTGTGAAGGGGGTTGTGGCTGCCGCCATAGATGGGTTCAGTCCACTGTGCGACATAGATGCGTGTGAGACCATGGTGGCTCAGACCGACAATGGTAAGTTAGGAGATGATTCTCCTGTGGTAGCAACTGTGGTGGGAATTAAAGAATTTCCAAAAGAAGTAACAGTGTTTGTTTCCATAGCTGTGGGATGCATTGTTTGGCATTCGTGAAATTGGATTGGTATAGTAAATGGTGCCCAGATATCAGTGGTTGGGGTTTCAACTGAGCCAAGAGTGGAGGTTGATTCCTCTAGGAGTTGTTCAGGCACAAAGGTTTGTAACCCGGTCACTTCAAAAGACCCTTGTTGGTCTAGCTTCCGCCTTAATGGTGGCGGGGGTGGCTCCAGTGTAACCGGTGGCAGGCCAAGAAGCCTTCGTGACCAGTGGATCTCAGGATCCTCCACTGTGTGAGAATATCCAAGACACACTAAGGTATTCTAAACATTCAAAAGTAACACACACTAAAAATAATCCCCTAAGAGATAAGACAAACAATCACTAAACTATTTGGAAGAACAGTTATAACAACCAACACTAGAGCAACTTACCGGTGCAAGTGCAACTCGAACACGGAAGCACCCTCTGGGTATACTCTACAAAGCGTGGCCCGATGTCTATCCTAGGTACCGTGGTATACCCCCGCAGTCACCTGTGTATGTCCCTAAAAATATTGGCAACTAGGTTGCCAGCACGCGAACAGTCACCAGGCGGGTACGGTCAAAAGTCGGGTAGACCACAATGAGCAGGGTATCAAGCCCGAAACTTGTCAAGGGTATCGAGAGAAAATGGTCTGAAAGACAACTGAGGAACTCGAATGGATTTGAGACCCACAAAGCCCCATGGAAAATGCAAATGACGAAATCCCAAAACAAGCCCTCGATATGTGTTCTCCACTACGATTGGTTCAGCTTTGGAGGGGTTATCTCCGCTACCTTCCGCACGCGACCTCGTGTTTATCCCCTGTGTTAGAGGGGGGTCCCAGATAACTTCCATGAAACTAGACTTAGACACTCCCTATCTCAGACTCTAATGTTTGGTTTTGAGTAGCCTTGAAGAGTTTCCTCTCCAACCTAGTTCAAGGCCCTAATCCTGAACTAGTTTGTGAACCCTACAAACATAAAAGTCTAGTAGATTTTAAAATTAGCGTTGCTCTTATGGATTTTTCTTAAGTCCAGGGGTATGATAGTGAAACTGATGATGTGTAAAGATGAAATCAAAAATGAATGAAAAAATATGGAAACAAAAGACTTTTACTAAATGCAAAATTTCAACAACTTTTCACAAAGAAAGATTTTTTTTTATTATTATTTTTCTAAGATTTTATACAACAAACTTAAAGAAAATTCGCTCAACTACGAGCTACTTATTACCTAAGTGAACTACAAAACTTATGAAACAAAATACTTTTCCCTAGATAACGATGCAGAAACACACCTTTCAACCAAATAAAGAAATGAAAAGAGATTTATTTATTTATTTTTATTTAAGTGCTAGTAAAGCAACAAAGGGAAAATACCGACAAGCAAAAAACCAAGAAAAACAAATTCTGGCTTAAAGAACAGATCGCAAAGAATCAGAATAAAGAATCACACAATGACAAAAAACAAAGACTCTCACGCTTGTCTAAAAACCATAATTTTTTTTTTTTTAATTTTCTGTCAACTATTAACTGAGAAAAAGCAGGCTAAGGGTAAAATAACCTAAACTACTGACTGTTCAAACCTAGATTCAAACACCCGAGAGGAATAATTCTTATCAAAGGAGGGGATGACTGCCCCACCCTGAACAAAAAGTAGCCTGTCCAAGCACACGACTGTCACTAAAACAATATGCATGCAAACACATGCTGAGCAGAGACAGAAAGTGTGTACACGTGGGCTGACCTTGTACAAGCCGCATGTATATCTAAATTCTAAGAGAAAAAATGACAACAGGTAGTCCAGACTAGGAAGAGGCCTCTGGTATTAATAACCAGGGTCCCTTAAAGGCTTGGAGGCTCTTTCTAACAGAAAAGACAAATAATGCAAGGAATAATAAAAGGAAAAAAAACAATCTGAGATAGAACTGTGAACCAACAAGACTCAGACAGGATTCCAGAAAACCCCCTGAGAATGTTTAATTCTAACAGGGAAGAGGAGAACTACCTCTAAGGTTCTCTAGGCTCCTACACGCTACTGATATCTCTACAACTAGTGTTCACATGTGAGCTTCCAGAGGATAGGGCACGGGTACACGCGTGCAGGCCTTCTGCAGGCCACGTGTACCTCTGTGTGTCCCGAAAACTATAGTCAAGCAAAAGTCAGGGAAAACTGGTATGGAAAACCAGGCTCCCTACTAGCTCAGACCTTACAAAAAAAGACATGCAAGGAAAAACAATAAACGTAATCTTTAAACTACCCAAAAAACTTAAATGAATCCAGGAACCCTAAAGAGTATCCTCCCCAGTATGGTCACCAATTCTGTTGTTGGGAAAAACACCCTACGGACTAGCAAACTAGGGTCAGACTTGCATGCAGATTTTGACCGAATAAAAACTACTTTTTTACCTACAACCCAAGATTTAAACCCCGTTTTCACAGTAAATGCATGAGAAAAGGACCACCAACCTTATTACCGACATTCGATGTAGATCGTCCATTGCTCTTCGATTACTTGCTTGCGCTGCTCCTTCCACAGATGACCTGCACTCAAGGCAAACAACAACTATGCATGCATGCTACTTCTATACTCAAGGGTTAGAAATCAAGCATAAATTAATCAAATCATAGACAATTCATGCATTGGGATGGGAAAAGTATTATTTTTATTACTGAAAGTGAATCAACTTACAAAAAAGCTGAGACCGTCCACCGTTCCTTGAACCTGATCCCAGGCTCCTCTTCTTCTGTCCTTCAACTGCTTTGTGTTAAATCTCCTTTGGCATGAGGAAAGGCTAAAGGGTTGGGACAATGGATTATGTAAATGGGTAGAGTTTCTTCACTATCTTTTTTCCTATTCCAAATGGTACCCCTACCCCTTCTTTTATAGGCTAGAAGGAGCTAGGGTTTTGGACGAACCCTCGGCCTTGCATGTCCGGGAGTTTCAGTTAACTGACCCATAGCTTTTTGTTCCTTCGGCAACTTTCCTTTTTTCGTGCTTTGTTAGGTACATGCAGGCTGTTGTTAGTCAGCCAGCGGGTACATGCATGCAGTAATGGGTTGGGGCGCATGGGCCTTGACACAAAAGGATTTTCAAAGAGTTGTTCAACAGAGTTTTGGCAAAGAAGGGATATGAGTTGGCCTGATGCTAGGTAAGCATGTGTGGTGCAATTTAGGGTTATAACAGGGGGGCAATACTTTCAGCCTTTGGACTTCATGTTGAAGTAGAGCCACTAGTTTCTTAAGTTGGGGGCTAAGTACCAACCATCCATGTGTTATGCGTTGGGAAGTCCAAACATAGTTTTCTATGGTTCAAGCTTGTGTAAAAATGAAACCACTTAAATCAAGCATAGTTTCCTCTAGTTCAAACTTGCATAAAAATGAAACCAAGTCCAAGCATAGTTTTATTTTGTTTTAAAGCTTGCGTAAAAATGAAAACAATCCCGAGCTTAGTCTTTGTTCTTTCTCATGCTCCTAAATACATGAGAATAAGTTATCGAGCTTAGTCTTTGTTCTTTCTCGTGCTTGTAAATCAATGAGAATGTAATTGAGTATACTTTTATCACTTTTTCAGACTCGTAAAGGTTATATGAAAAAGGAACCCCCTGGAGTTCCCTTTAAGCTCTTTTTAGACTCTCTAAACATGAAAAGATTGCCGAGCGATCTTGTTCTCTTTATGCTCGTTAAAGTATTTGAAGAAAATGTCTGTTGAGTGATAGTTTATCTCTTTTTCGGTCTCATCAGACTACTTTACGAAAAAGGAACTGAGAGAGTTCTCTTTAAGTGTTTTTTAAACTCTATAAACATGAAAAACCCTTGAGTTTTCTTTCTTTGGACTCATAAAACAAACATTGAAAGGCCCATATGGGACCTGAGTTTTCTTTAAGTATTTTTTAGACTCTCTAAACATGAAAAACCCATGAGTTTTTTGTCTTTGGACTCGTTAAATAAACATCAAAAGGCCCAAATGCGACCGAACCACTCCTTCCTAGGGTTCGCTAAACATACTCCAAGGGACTCATCTTAAGGATGAGCTTACATTACAAGCATATGTTATCCTCCTCAATCTTGCGTAAAAATAAAGAGGTACTCGCCAGAAATTGTGGGGGAAAAATTGGGAAAGAAATGTATCTAAACCTGTATTCCATGGAAGAGTCGCTTTTGAACATGACACACTTTCACTCTCCTTGTGTCTAGGTTGGAAAATCCACTTGTCTCTTGATCATACTCCTATAAGATTACAAATTGGTCTGTGATCCTTGTTTTTGAGTCAGTATTTCCAAGATAGTTGTCATGTCGTCAATATGTTCAAAGAGAAATTCAACCTGGAAAGCCTTCTATTGCATCGGCCATTTCTGCAGTCTTTAAGCCTTCTATTGCGTCGGCCATCCCTGAGTCAGTCCTGAATCACTTGTTACTCTGACCTACACCAAATATTGTTACTTGTTTCGTGTCATTGATATAGGATACATTTAGGCCCTCCTTTGACGAGTCTTTTCCTGTCGAATTCAACTCATTATCCAGGAATTAGACTTAGAAACTAATTGGTACCTTGGAACTTGCTTGCCTCAATGGCAAGTTTCTTCACTTTTGACAGTGGGTTTTCATTATTGATCCCTGATCGAGAGATTCCGTCGAGTGTTTGACCTCATCTCATTGATTCACATTCATTGGATTGTACCAGAGTACCTTGGGAGTCATTGACATTAATGGTGATTTCCCTCGCACTTGTTAACGGTATACACTAATGACCGGTAATCAAGTGGTTTCTACCATGTTCGACTTCAACACATGTATTCACATGGTTAGATTCGTACTATAGAGTGGTGGAGATGAAGACCCTGGATATTTTCTGACAGATCCAGGGTGCGTTGGAGTATATTCAGTGTACTTTTACATAGATCCACATTGTATGTCTGGTGGCTATGTTCAAATTTGAAACTTTAACACATAGATCCACAGTGTATTTTTGGTGGCTATGTTCAGATTTGATTCATATTGGCATGGATCCACAGTGTATGTTTGGTGGCCATGACCTATATTACTTGACATGGATCTTCACATGTCGACATTTATACTTTGAGTCATTTGTATTATGAGTATGGGAATGCCTATCTCAGTGATGATATATTATTGTACTGTATTTCCTTGTTTGTTGGCAGGTTTTTGACTGACTGTTCCTTGTTCTCTACACACACTCGACAAAGCATTATAGCTATCACTCTGTTCTAACTTCATACTTTGGGGGGCTCTTTGTTACACATTATTTTCATCATCCCTATGACCGTTAATGATGTAAACATATCTTTTGCCTTCAAAGGGGTCAGTGGCCCGAGTTCCTGAAGAAAGAAGGGAGAATAACTTTTCCTGAGAAAAGAAGTTGCATTTTCCTTTGTAAAAACCCTATTAAAGAGGAGGTTCGTAGGTTGCTATATAGCTAGGGTGCAAGAATGCCTGATTCTCACAGGTTGCACCATAGCTGGGTTGCGATAGGTTCGAAAGTTGCTCTATAGGCAGGGTGCGAGAATTCTTACACGTGGGAAAAACGAGTGTTTTCTTGAATCTTCTAGAAGGAGAAACTTCCATGGTGAGGTGGCATCCGAATGATGTGGATCTTACTCTCTTTCATGATTTAGTGGGATCATCCTAACCTCCTCACCTTATCCTCTTTATCTTATAAAAGGATAGGATCTATCATAGAGAAGGGCGAAGTTGGATTTGGCTTGGAATTATTAGCTTGGGTGGAGTGTCTTTGAGTTTTTCCTTTGTCAAGATAGATTGTGAATATTATCATATCTGTGCTCTCAGAATTCTTGGAATTAAAGTGTGTGGGGAATGAAGGACAGTTGGAAGGGACCTTACGACATCAAGGCCATGGTTGTAATCTCTCTTTCACATTTAATATGATACAATAATATGATTCTTTCCTATAAAGTTTGTTGTGTTTTATTGTATGATTCCTTGATCACATACATAGGTTTATATTGAGTTTATGCTATTACTGTCACTTTGGTTGGTTGCATTCTTTTGCAGGATCATCATTGTATGAGTTTTGGAACAAAGCTAGGATGGCGATGGCGAGAAGAAGTGACATTTAAATGGTATGTCACCCATCCCTCTTTAGTTAGTAAATTCAATATCTAAAACTTAAGGAAAGTGTCATGTTCTGGTGTGTTTTGTTCTAGATCTAGGTGGATCTAGGGAGATCTGTTAGTGCCTGCACCTACCTATTTGTTCGATAACACATGTCCTCATGCAAGCTAGAGTCTTTCATGTAAACCAGTTATACTGTAGGGAGGAAAAGTTGGTTCACCAAGTCTCTTGAAACCATGGTTTCTTTTGATTTCATCAAAAGTAGCATCCTGTCTCTTTTTATTAATTTGAAAATCCTTCTGGTAAATTCTGGAGGGAACTAGAGGAGAGGGGGGTTATACCTGCATCCCATCCAAGAAGTTCCTTCCTCCTGGAGTAGTCTAGCATATCTTTCTACCCTAAAGGTTGCTGCAAATAAATTTCTATATCCAAAGGGCTCTCTACTTTTAACCTCATCAGAGGATACATGCCATCTTAGCTTGGAAGCAACAAGAGCTTCTTCCTTGAATTCTCCAAAATAAGTGATACCTGAGAAGATGACATGTAAATGAATAGGAGCCAATGAGTCCACAACCCTTTCCCTTTTCATGAAGGTCTTGTGTCACATGATGGCTGGGAAGGATTTTGGAGGCTCTCCTCTAATCCAAAGATCTAAACCAGTTTCCCTATTTATGAACATTTTGTGAGCCTTACCCCATCTGACCTGGTTCCTAGTAAAGGACATGAATGCCTGGAATTGTATGTCCCCTATGAAGAGGCCAGGCTTGTCTCCTATAACTTCATCCAAAATGAGATTATGGAAATATAATTGACACAGAAGGTATTGTACCTTCTCTTCCTGATCTCTGAAACTTGAAATAAATTCTGGAACAGTGGCAAATGAAATGGGTTTACCTACTGTGATGGCCTTCACTCTCAAGAATAGATACCATTCCAGTAAGAATAAAAAATAATTAGTGGCAGGGGCTCTGTAATTGATGGCATCAGAGTAGACATCACATATGTGTTTGATTTTCTCCAAAGATTTTTCCAATTGGGTTTGCACATTTTTGGTCTTCTCTTGGGCTTTAGTAAGCGCAACATAAGTCTCACCCTCTGTTGCTGTCATATCCTTCAATTCTTTAACAACCCTTTGATATTCAGTCCTAGTTACCATTTCATGTTGGTGTTGGACCAATGCTTCATGTGCTTGTGTAAGTTATTCTTTTAGTATATCGATGATGGCACTTTGTGCTCGAGATTGAGATGCTTGGTGCTCTTACATAGCACTCATATCTTCCCTGAATTGAATCAATGCTTGCTAGGATTGTCCCAATTCTTCTTTTAGCTCATGAATGATGGAAGCATGTGCCTGAGATTGGGATGCTTGATATTCATTCATATCTTCTCTGGAGCGAATTAATGCTTGTTGGGTCTATGAAAGCTCTTTCTTCCAGTCTATTCATGATAGTACTCTGTTCCTAAAACTGCTCTGTTATCGTCAGTAATTCACCTCTATTTTGAGTCAGGGTTTGCTGAGACTACAATAGTTCTTCCTCCAGTCTCCTAATAGTAGCATTTTGCTCAAAAAATTGAGCTATTTCCTCTAAAATCAGAGTGTCTGTATGTATCTCAGTATTAGCCATCTTTTGTGTTTCTACAGAAATTACATCTTCATCTTGAACTACTGCTTCTTCTACCATTAATTCGTCAGGATCTATCTATATTCCTACAGAAGTTGTACTAGTTGCTTTCTTAGGAAGAGGGTTTCTTCCTTGCATCCTGCCCTTTTTGTTTTTCTTTCTTCTGTGGATCTTGTCTGCTAGTTCCAACTGTTTCCTCAATTCCTTGATAATCTCCTTGATTTTTACCACCTTCTACTTTAATATCACAACCCTCTTAGCCTTCTTCTTCAACAATTTGTTTTCTTTCTTTAATTTCCTAATCTGTTTTTGGCTTTTAGCTGATTTCTGTATATGAGGGATCACGAGGTATTCTTCATTTCATCCGGCAGATGGTTGTCCCTCTGTTTCTTCCAAGTGCTCTGGTTGTCCAAGAGGGTCTCCTGTTTCAAAAATAAATTCCTCTTGTGTTGTGTTGTTTGGAAAAGGCATTTCAATGTCAGGAAAGGCTCCAGCTAGTTTTGAAGAGGAGGCTAGTTTTGGTTCTTTTTCTAGATTGTGTTCATCTCTGTCAGTTAAGGTTCCTAAATTTCCCAAAACCTGAGCTATTTCTATCTCATAGCTCTTCAAAAAGTGTCTTGTCAGGTGCTCTGCTACAGGTTGGGTGTCTCTTTGATTATCCTTTTGTACTGTTTGCTCTGCCTGCTCAATTGTTTGAACATTTTCCTGTAAAGGTGGTTCTATGAAATTCTGAAGTTCTTCAGGGTGATCTGTTGCATCCTGAACTACTTTAGTTGTTTCCTGGATTTGTTTGCTTCTCTTCCTTGTCCTAGGGGGGGATCTAAGCGCAACCATTGTTCTCTTCTTTCTTTTTGTTAATGCTTGAGTCTGTGAGGTATTGGCCTCAAGGATTTTAGCAGGTTCTGCTTCAACTTCGATCTGAGGTGGTGGAATTTCTCTTTGGGTGGTGGTCACCTTCTTCAGTTGTGGAGGTCTATTGGCCTCAATGATTTGAGCAGGTTATGCTTCAACTTCAATATGAGGTGGTGGAATTTCTCTTTGGGTGGTGGTCGCCTGCTCTAGTTGTGGAGGTCTATTGGCCTCAATCAAATTCTCCCAAGTCAACTGAGTTTGACTCAATGCTTTATCCACTATTAGTTTTAATAATCTGTGGTGGCTAATGACAGTAACAAGATCCTTGGACTTTTGTGTTCTCAAGGCAACTTCATGTAGTATGGTATGCAGGAAGAAAGGTAAATTAAGTACTAACCATTGCTTCAAGGTTGAGAACAATTGGAGATGGCGAGGTCGAATTACATCATATCGTCCATCGTAGGTGATATGCCACTGAACTATCCCTGCTAATTCCTTCCACGGTTCACTAAGGGTATTGGGATTAAGTCCCTTTCCTTTTTTGTCCAATTCTTCCCCCGGTTCTGTGAAAGATTCCATGGCTTCCCTCAGCTTCATGTATTTTCCTGTCCATTGAATGCCTATGTTAGGGAGGCCTGCGACTTCTACTACGATTTCTGGAGTAACATAAATTTGTATGCCTTGCACCGTTGTTGGGTTATGAAAAAGGTATAAATATCTTCCTTTTTCCCACAGTTCATGATATGATTTTGATTGATTCTTTAGATAGTTAGGGATAGATAGGAAAGACTATGATTAATATGTCTCTTAGGGTTGTTATTAAATTTTTATTAAATAGATTCTAATTTACGATTGGAATGGTTTGATTTTTTTGTAGAATTGGATAAATAACTATCATAGATAACCAAAGAGATTTTGTCTATGCGCAAGCTATTGGAGGTTGAAGACTTTTTAGGCGCAAAGCAGTTTGAAGATAATGCATTTTCTATATTGTAATTTTATAATAGTAAAGAAATTTTGAGGATATTTCGATCCTCAAGATAACTTGATTTACCCAAACTATTGTAATATATAAGAGGGTAATTAATCTAGAAAAAACAAGGAAAAAACACATTCAAGTAATTAGATTCAGAATTGTTTTGCGCAAGCAGTTTTTTGTAAATGTTTTACCAGTCATGGAATCAATGAAAGTTTTGAGTGTTTTTATCATTTTTGTGCTCTGCGTTTCTCGTAGTAGTACTTCTGAAGACCGAGGGCTCAGTCTGAAGGAGCTACTGTCTCGTTCTGTAATTGTATCAATTCGAAGTTTGATTTCCATTTTGTGATTTAGATCTCTTTTGCAATAGCCAAGGATAAATGCATAAGTGTGTTAATGATTTTATGATTGTTTGCATGTAGAAGATATACATTTCCCTCAAGTATTAATGATTGTCATTATGAATTCCATTTCTGAAGTTATTGCTTGACAGTTCCTCACATTTTCATATGCGCTATTCCTTTTCCTTAGATTTACGATTGTTGTTCCTTTCGGTTAAAGTTACAATAGTTGTTCCTTTCGGAAAAGTTACATTAGCTGTCCCTTCTGATTAGATTATAATTGTTGTTTCTTTCTGCAGATAGAGTAATTTTTCATTTCCTTTCCAGTAATCAGAATTCATAATTGATAGTTAGTTTTGTAAGTCCTTAGTTAGATTCAATTACTGCTTTCTAGTTAAGTGAATTCAATAGATTAATTAGTTCCTTTCCATTTCACAACATCTTAGCAATCAGATTTCAATTCCATTTAGTTCTTATAATCTTTGGTGAAAGTTTGAGGAACTTGATTGTTGATGAATTCAGATTTGGTTTAGCTACACGATTTTAGGCTACCTGCATAGACTTTGCTGATATTCTTGAAATAAAAGACGAATCTCCATGTTGATAAATTAATGTTAAACTAAGGTTGTTTTTAGGACATCTTTAGACACCAACATTTTGGTGTCGTTGCCGGGGAGAATGTCAAAGGTAGCATAGGTTGTGTTTCTAGAGGACCAAGTATTGAAGATGAAAGGTAAGAACCTACGTAGGTAGTAAGTAAAATGCTTATGCTAATGCTTACCTCCAGTTGACACTTAAGAGGCTTCGTAGGTGCTTTCTTGTGTTGAAATTTATTTTTTTGTTGTGTGAAGTGTGTATGGCTAGAAAAAAGGATCTTGAAAAACCAAAACCCCACCAAAAATTACCAAAACCCAGGGTTCAATGATCCTTATAAGAAGCACTTTCATAGATGAAATCATCAAAAAGGGTGAATCTCAAGCTTCGGTTGGACCTAGGAAAGGACCCACCCAAATCCCTCAGGAAGTAGTTTCACCAACTACGGCCCATGCTAAGATTCATAGCAAAACTGAAGGGACTAAGTAGGATGCCCCATCGCTCAACCCCTTAGAAGAGGGAATCTCTAATAATATGGAGGAGGGAATAGGAGAAACTAGCGGGGTTGCCAAGGCATACCCACCACCACCACCACCACCTAATCCTGAGTCTCCTACAAAAGAAGAAGGCATATCCGAAATCCCAGATAAAATGAGTGCAGTCAAATTCCTTGGAAGACCAAATAATCAACAATTTCAAATAGAATACCTGGATCAAGAACCTCCTGAATTTTTTTGGCACATTTTTGATCAAATGGCACAAGAAAATCAACAACAACCCTAGACCTCCACGCTGGAGTATCCAATAGTTGATCCAATTTCCAATGCCCCCATGAAAGTAATCCCCTTACAAAACCTGCCAACCTTCCATGGACTGATTCCAGAAGACCCAGATGCATTCTTATTTGAATTTGATGTCCTATTTAGAGGGTATGACTACACCTCTGAACCCCAAAAATTAAAACTGTTCCCCTCTACCTTGAAGGGAGAAACCCTACGCTGGTTCATGGGATTGGGAGGTGGAACCATCAATTCGTGGGACCAGATGAAACAAACCTTATTGTTAAAATATCAGGATTATTGCAGAACCAGAGACCTAAAGGATGAAATCTTTCAAATGTCTGCGAAAGAAAATGAATCATTAGAAGAATATGTCGAAAGATTTCAGTATAATTTGCAAAGATCACCCTATGGTACATTACCAGGTGAAGTACTCAAAGAAACTCTGATCAAAGGGATCAGAGATGAATGGGTAGAAACATTGAATTTAATGGGGAAAGGTGACATTTATAGTGAAACTTATGAAGATATTGTTCTATTGTGTATTAGGTTCTCACAAGGAAGTACACATACCAGGTCAGGAATGTGGACGTCCCTCACAAGAAACAACAATATCTCCAATGGGGGTGTTATGCGAGATGAAGTCAGTAATCTCCTAGAAAACTTTAAAACAAATATTTTGAGCACTCTGACTACACAATTGGATGTATTGCAGGCCAAACAAAAAAAGGTAGAGGCAAAGCAGAATTTGGCTATATTTTGCCACAGGTGTAGAAAGAAACATGGTCCAAGGGAATGCCCCTTGGATATAGTTCAGGTTTGCGCTATTTGTGCCAAGGATCATGACACAGAGGAATGCCCATTACTTCCTGTATTGAAATTTGTATTCAAAGAAGCAGAAGAGGAAACATAACCATTATATCTGATGGATCAGCGCCATCAGTGGCAGTCCTGACCTAAAAATACATTTCAAGACCCTTCCTCTTTCTTTCCTGGACAGTACAATCAGCAATAGAATCCTGGACAGTATAATCAACATCAGAATTTTGGCAGCACATGGCAGGTTCAACCATTTACTAATTAGAATTGGCAGCCCTAGTAGTACCCACCTGCAATTCCTACCTGGCCAAACCAGTCTGCCACAAACCCCAACTGGAAAAATCAACCAACTACAAGTTCCAATTGGCCAAATTCACAATACCCCACCTCATCCTAGCAAAATTCGAATAATACCTACCCTCCACAATGGCCTAACTCAACTTCCCAAAACCCAAATTGGAATCAGAACTAGCAGTGCCCCATGGGGATAAATAACCAACCTATGGGGATGACCTCTCAAACCCAACCTTCATTACAAACTCCACTCCCATTGCCCCAATCACAATTGTGCCCCCAATTACCTGCCTAACCCCACCCAAATCCCAATAACAGACCAGCTCAGCTCGTCCAGATTATGGAAAGTGGAGAAAGGGAAATCAATTTAGTAGGGTGCAATGAACTTCGATTAAGATCGGGGAGCATCATCTCTCTTGAACAAAATGATGTCCACCAAGAATAGGGGAATGAAAAACAACTAGCAATAACACCCTCGACTGTGGTAATAACAGAAGAAATTAGGCAAGGGAGGAAGACAGTTGAATCAAAAGACTCTAATAAGGATGCAATTCCCTCCCTTCCGTTCCCCAAAAGACTGATGAAAGCGAAACCCACCGTATATTCTGACTTCGACATTGTAGGGGAACTCAAGAATTTATACATCAAAATTCCACTCCTGCAAGCCCTGTAAGACATACCGATCTATGCAAAGAAAATCAAGGAGTTATGTGGGAGGAAGCCCATCAGAAAAAAAAAAATTCATCATCAATAGTTCATGTAGTGGGAGCCTTATCTGATCTAATTTTGGGTAGAGAAACACCAGTTAAATATGCAGATCTGGGGAACCCCATAGTAATAGTTTAGATTCAGGGCTGTTCCTTTCCAAATACCCTAGTTGATTTGGGGGTGGCCATCAATATTCTAACTATGGAAAACTGCAATGCCCTGGGTCTTCACTCTTTCGACCCAACCTCGATTATGTTGCAATTGGCTGATCGATCAATGGTCAAACCACTCGGAACACTACATGATATAGCCATTTCAGTTGATTCTTGGGAATATCCCGTAGATTTTCTCATCATCAACCCAAAAAGTAGACTTGAAGGGCATGCATTGATATTGGGCAGACCATGGATCATGATAGTTGATGCGTACATAGGCTGCCGACCTAGTACAATGACAATTTCTAGAGGAGGGGTTACAAGGAATCTCATCTTATATCCTTCAGCCAAACCTAGTCCAATGATTGTACACCCGCAATTACCACCACCACGATATCCTAAGAAGGATCTGCGTGCCCCATTAACAATGAAAGAAGCCCTCAAGCACAAGAATTAGCTAGAGGATGATGTAATCAATGGGTTTATTAACAACCCAACCACCGTAAGTAACCCAACATGCCAGATGCTCTAAGATGTTCTAGACTATGAACCATAGGGAGACCCGCTAGAATATTTAATGGAACAACAAATTCCGACTACCGTTGTTCACAACAACAAATCCATTGAGATCGCACTAGGAAAGTCTCGGAACATCAATGCCAACCTAGAAGAGCAACAACAACAAAAGCTAATCCAAACTCTCTCTAAATTCCAACAAGATTTTTCCTAGGAGTACTCTGATATGAAAGGTATTGATCCACAACTCTGCACACACCATATTTATATTGAAAAAGATGCCTGACCTATCTGACAACTGCAAAGAAGACTAAACCCCCACCTCAGAGATATTGTTAAATAAGAGCTAACAAAGCTATTGGACGTAGATTTTATATACCCTATCTCAGATAGTCGATGGGTTTCCCCATTAGTCATTGTCCCAAAGAAAAACAGTAAGTGGCGAATCTGCATTGATTACAGGGAACTAAACAAAGATACTCAAAAATATCATTTTCCATTACCTTTCATCCATCAGGTGTTGTATACCCTGGCAGGGAAGAAATTCTTCTCTTTCCTAGATGGTTTCAACGACTACAATTAGATCCAGATTACTCCAGAAGATCAGCATAAAATGACATTAACATGTCCCTGGGGTACCTTTGCCTACAAAGTATTGCCCTTCGAAATTTGTAACGCTCCAACTACATTCCAAAGGGCCATTCTGAGCATATTCAGTGATCTGATTAGAAAAGGGCTTGAAGTCTACATGGATGATTTTACCTTGTACGACGATGACTTCGATCAAGCCTTGAATAATCTGGAGAAGGTATTGGAACGGTGCATCGCTACCAGGTTATGTTTAAGCCAAAAAAAATGTCACATGATGATGACAGAAGGTGTGGTATTAGGGCATTACATTTTTGTAGATGGAATTAGAGTAGACCCAACAAAAATTGAGGTAATTCTTAATCTACCTACTCCACACACACAAATTGAGGTACGCAGTTTCCTTGGTGCTTCATGATACTATCGCAGATTTATGCCAATTTTTTCAAAAACCGTTGCACCTTTACATGCTTTGATAGGTAATGTAGAATTTCAATGGTCTGACAAATGCAATGTGGCTTTTGCAGGATTCAAGAAACTGATCTCAACAACGCCAGTGTTGAGAGGACCTAATTGGAAAATACCATTTCAAATTTCCACCGACGCCTCAGATATTTCCATAGGTGTTGTTCTGGGATAGGAAGAAGAAAAGAAACCCTACACCATTTATTTCATTAGCAAGAATCTAACTCCAGTCAAAATTAATTATATAGTAACAGAGAAAGAGTTCTTAGCTGTTATACATGCCATCAATAAATTTCGTCATTATATAACAGGCTATCCAGTTATCTTGTATACTGATCATTCTGCCATTAGATATCTAGCTAATAAACCAATTACTAATGGATAGGTCACTCAATGGTTGTTATTATTGCAGGAATTTGATATCACCATCAAAGATCGACCTGGGAGAGAAAATATTGTAGAAGACTTCCTGTCCTGATTCCCAAAAATAGAGGAGTCATTAACAATTGAGGATCAATTCCCGGATGAGCATCTGTTTGCTGTCGACACAAAACCACCTTGGTACGCTGATGTAGCAAAGTATCTAGGAGCGGGAAGATTACCGACACATTTATCATCAAAGAAAAGATGATTGATTGTCCAGCGTAGTGCACAATTCACTTGGATCAATGGATATCTTTTCCACATAGGAGCTGATCTGCAGATCCGACGATGCGTACGAGAGGATGAAATCTATGACATAATGAAAGCAGGACATGACAATCCCTGTGGGGGGAATTTTGCAGACCGTAGGACTAGACACAAAATATTATAGATGGGCTATTATTGGCCCTCAATATTCAGAGATGCCAAGAAATATGTGCATACATGCGGCAGCTGTCAGCGGATGGGGAAACAAGGTCAGGCTGATGAAATGCCCTTAAAAACACAACTAGTCATAGAACCATTTGAAAGATGGGTGCTGGACTTCGTCGACCCCTTTAATCCAAAGTCAAATCAAAAGGCCTATATTCTCATTGCAGTGGACTACATGACCAAATGGGTAGAGGCGGAAGCTTTACCAAATGCAACAAAAGAAGTAGTCAACAAATTCCTTTTCAAATTGTTTGTATGGTATGGACTACCCAGAGAAATAATTACTGATGGAGGGTCACAATTTACAGGCCATAGAATCACCGCCACCTTGGACAACTATCACATCAAGCACAAAGTTACTTCTCCATACCACCTTAAGAAAACAGACAAGTAGAAAGCACCAATAAGGTCCTAGAGGCAATTATGACAAAGACTGTCTCAACAAACCGATAGAATTGGGCCACTGAGCTCCCAAATGCCTTATGGGCTTATCGTACAACTTAGCATAACATTACTGTCTACTCTCCTTACCATCTAGTCTATGGTAAAGAACCCATCTTCCCAATAAAATTCGAGATCAAGACCCTAAGAATGACCTAGGAAATTGGACTAAATCTTACAAAAGCACATAAACGACACCTTCAACAACTCAACGAATTGGATGAAGCATGCTTGTTTGCTGTGGAGCGCACAACTGTTATCCAGCGACAGAGAGCAACCTGGCATGAAAAGCATATTAAGAAGAAATCATTCAAGAAAGGCGACTGGGCACTCCTCTATGATTCCAGATTTCAGGACTTTCCTAGGAAATTACAGACACGATGGCTAGGGCTGTATGAAATTAATGAAGTCCATGATAATGGCACAGTTACTTTGAGCACCATCGATGGGTCTAGATCACCCTTTTTGGTCAATGGACACCAGCTGCGACTTTACCACCAACCACCTTCAAAAGATTCTTTCTATAAAGAAGTAAGTAAAGACCCTATGGTGCAGATTTTGGATGGCTGGGAAGGTAACCCAACCACCCTAACTCCATAAATGATGTATTTTGTTTATATTGTACATACTGTACATAGTTTTCCAACTGAGTGGTTAGTTTTTTTGTTTTATAAAAAGTCATCTAGGAAATAAGAATCAGGATAGATAACTACAATTAGCACCTTCTTTTGTTCCATACTCCCGTTTTGTTTTATCGTATGGAATCTGTCTTTTACATGTTCATGATGATGATTTTCCTTTCTCGCGCGCCTACTGTTCCTTTTTGAATGGAACAACTGCTATTCCCTTTCTTGCGCTTCTGTTGTTTCCTTTTTGAAACATAACAACTGTTGTTCCCTTTCTCGAGTGCCTATTGTTTCCTTTTTGAACATAACAACTGTTGTTCCTTTTCACGCAACTGTTGTTCCTTCTCACGCACCTGTTGTTCCTTCTCGGGAAACTGTTGTTCCTTCTCGCGCAACTGCTGTTCCTTTTTTTGAACGGAACAACTGATGTTCCCTTTTCGTGCACCTGCTGTTCCTTTTTTTGAATGGAACAACTGTTGTTCCCTTTTTGCGCACCTGCTATTCCTTTTCTGAATAGAACAACTACTGTTCCTTTTTGCGTGATTACAGTTCCCTTCTTTACCATTCAAACTCTAGCCATTCCTCCGTAAGTGTGGCTTTCATCAATTAATTTTCACCAGCACTATTTCTAATCGTCATTAGAATGATCTGTCATTATTTTGTGGATGGTCCCTCACACCTTAACAAATTTTTTTTTTCATGGAATAATCTCTCTGAAATATCTTTAACCTTGTTCATAATCAATCACCACCATAAGTTGTTTCTTTCCCTTATATATACAAATATACCTGAATGATATTCTTCCTCTATATTATAAGGAGTCTT